>PVJS01029032.1:0-25080 GCA_004027185.1 Glis glis
CCTAACTACTGGGATGACAGGCGTGCGCCACCATGCCTGGCTACTTATTCCACTTCTTATATTTCCTGCCCCTAACCTACGTTGTTTGCAGCCAGAGAAGATTGGTGGGGACAGCAACTTCCTGCAATAAAACAGAACTTATGGCAACTCTGCATATCCAAGGAGAGTCCTAGATCTGTGGCATGGCCTGAGCTTAGGATACGGCCCGCGACGAGTGCTGCAGCCTGAGGCACGAAGCCCAGCTGGACCTGCCTGCGCCAGTCGCAGGGGAACTAGGAAATCCAGAAATGCGGAACCATTGGCTTGAGGCGGAGCTGTCACGACATGAACCACGGGGCGGGTGTTAAAGAGGGATGCACCGACGGTGCACACAGGCCTTGATGGCTGCTGGTTAGCCAGCGTTTTGAGGAAGCCGGAACTGGGAATGTGGAGATGAACTGTCGGACAGCGAGCCGCTCCGGTTCTGTTCCGCAGCCTCCACCGGCCGCCAGCGCTGTTGCATGCACTAACTAGGCGCATTCCGGAAGCAGGTCGGCTTCTGGGTCGGACTTCCGGGGCGGGACCGGAAGCGCCCGCGGGTCGAGCGGCGCCCAATGGGCGGCGCGGCTGGGGGGAGGTCTCGCGAGAGCGCGGCGCGGGGCCTTCTGGGAGCGGCATGGAGGGCTCGGGCGAGCGGGTTCCGCTGCTCGGGGCGCGGCGGGCGTCCGGCGGGGCGTTCGCCGGCCGGCGCGCGGCCTGCGGGGCGGTGCTGCTGACCGAGCTGCTGGAGCGCGCCGCCTTCTACGGGGTCACGTCCAACCTGGTGCTGTTCCTGAACGGCGCGCCGTTCAACTGGGAGGGCGCGCAGGCCAGCCAGGCGCTGCTGCTCTTCATGGGCCTCACCTACCTGGGCTCGCCCTTCGGCGGCTGGCTGGCCGACGCGCGGCTCGGCCGGGCGCGGGCCATCCTGCTCAGCCTGGCGCTCTACCTGCTGGGCATGCTGGCCTTCCCGCTGCTGGCCGCGCCCGCCTCGCGCGCCCTGCTGTGCGGGGACCAGCGCCCGCTGCCCGTGCTCAACTGCTCGGCCCCCTACCCCAACGGCAGCGCCTCCTGCCCCGACGCCGCCCCGCGCCGCTGCGCGCCCGCCACCTTCGCCGGGCTGGTGCTCGTGGGCCTGGGCGTGGCCACCGTCAAGGCCAACATCACGCCCTTCGGCGCGGACCAGGTGAGCGCGTCCCCTGCCCATGCACCTGGCCTGAAGCAGGGGGAGGTCCCCCGCCGGATAGGAGCGTCCCTGGAGTGCTGGTGGAATTCTAGAGCTGGTAGCCGTGCACCCCGCCCACTTGCACCGACCCTTCCACCTGGTTGGATGGCGGGAGCAGGTCCCTGCCAGATGGGAGCGTCCCTGTATGGCTGGTGGACTCCCAGAGCAGGTAGCCGCGCACCCCGCCCCTTGCACCGACCCTTCCACCTGGTTGGATGGCGGAAGCAGGTCCCTGCCAGATGGGAGCATCCCTGAATTGCTGGTGGAATTCAAGAGCTGGTAGCCGCGCACCCCGCCCACTTGTAGCTGGCCCTGCACCTGGATGGACTGCAGAAGCAGGGACAGGTCCCTGCCCAATGAGAGAGTCCCTGTAGTACTGGTGGAATCCTAGAGCTGGTAGCCGTGCACCCCGCCCACCTGCCCCTGTCCTTGGTCTGACTGAGGAAGGAGCAGGGGGAGGTCCCCACCCCATGGGCGCGTCCCTGTAGTACTGGTGGAGTTCAAGAGCAGGTCTCACCTGCCCCTGCATCGACCCAGATGAACTGCAGAAGCAGGGGGAGGTCCCCGCCTGATGAGGGCAGCCCTCTAGTGCTGGTGGAGCCCGCCCACCTGCACCTGGTCCAAGCAGCTGTCCTTGGAGGAAGAGGAACCCCACCCTGGGGAGTTTCCACAGTGCAGGGAGGAATCCCCCACTAGCAGGTAGATGAAAAGCAGCCCAGATAGTGTGATAGGGAACTGGGCCTGCGGTGATGGCCAGGGTGCCTTTAAAAGAAGGGACGTAGAGCCAGGCTTGGTGGCACATGCCTGAAATTCCAGTACTTGAGAGGCTGAGACAGGAGGATCTTGTGTGTGTCTGATCTCTCTCGCTCTCTCTCTCTTTCTTACACACACACAATGGAGGAAGGGGCTTTCTCTCAGTGCAAGGGCATTTTAAGTTGAGATGTGAAAGATAGAAAAGGTCCCAGTGGTTGGAGATTTTCCGACAGGAGACTCCCGTCATTGCTGTCCTTCCGTTACAAAGAAGTGGGTAAACACGCCCCTCTTTTGTTCTAAAGGTCTTTGGGGTGGGTCAGTAGGAAGGGCCCGATGGAGAGGAGTTAGCATCCTTTGACCCACTACCTCCAAGAGATGAGGAAGAGTCCACCAGAGCTTGACAGGGGAAAGGAAGCGCTGACGAGGGGCGCGGCCGCCAGATGAGGCCTGCTTCCTGCTGGTGGAGACTCACTTGCTAAGAATGGCACTCACATCTGTGAGTGGTTAGAAACGGTGCACTGTGAGAGTGAACACGCTGCGTGAAAATCACATTCAGTCCCTACACAGAACGCCTTACTGGAATAAGCCCCCCCCCCGTCCTGTTCATGTACCCCATGAACGCAGTGGCAGAACTGAGTTGTTCAAGAGACCAGATGCCTCCTCTTCTTCCCCCTTCTCAGTAAAGGATTGCAGAGGTCTGCTGTAGGGAGTGGGTTGTGTGGGTGGCGGTGACAGCAGGGACTGCAGGGAGGCCCTTGGACTAGAACAGAGGCAGGGCCGGAGTCGGAGCGGGTGGACGTAGAAGTTGGAGTGGTGGGGAGAGCTGGGGGAAGTGGCATGGACAGGCCCCCCGCCCCTTGCTGACGGACTCAGGGTGGACTCAGGGTGGACTGTGCACCGCGCCCTGAGCGCAGCGCTGGTTTGTCTGCAGGACACCTCTGCTGGGAGAGCGCCCACCTTACAGACAGGAAATGGAAGCTTTTGAGCACATTCACTTGCCAGAGTCACACAGCTGGTGATGGAGCCGAGCCGGCATGCAGAGGCTTGGCCTTGAGCCTCAGCTGCCCTTGCATCTGCGCGAGGCTGTCGGTCAGTCAGGAGAAGCCTCGGCAGTAGTAGACATGAGGCTGCCAGCCAGGCGCAGGGAGGCACCCCGTCATCTCAGTTCTTGGGAGGCTGAGACGGGAGGATTGCAGGTTCCAAGCCAGCCTCAGCAACTTAGTGAGACCCTGTTTCAAAAATGAAAAGAGCTGAGGGTGTAACTCAGAGGTAAAATACCCCTGGCTTCACTTCCCAGTACCACAAATAATAATAATGATAACAATAATAAAGAAATGATAGTTGCCAACTGGGCGTGGTGGTGCACGCTTGTAATCCCAGTACTTTGGGAGGTGGAGACCAGAGGATCTGGGTTCGCGGCCAGCCTCAGCTCTCTAGTTCTCTCTCCCTGTCTCTCTCTCTCTCTCTCTCCTTAGTGAGGCCCTCCGCGACTTCGTGAGACCTGGTTTCAAAATAAAGTATAAAAAATAGGGCCGGAGGCGTAGCGCGGAGGTAGAACGCCCCTGCGTTCAATCCCCGGTACCGCAAAAAAAAAAAAAAAAGAAATGATAGTCACCTGATGTACTGAGTTTTGAATTGTGTTTGTTGGCCAGTGTCACGTGCTTTGAGCACATGTGAGTCTTGAATATGTCTGAGTAAATGGAGGCACAGAGAGACCATTTCCTGTCCTGCAGCCCAGGCTTCATTCCAGCTTCCAGCTCTGACTCCCCGGCCTTTAACCACTGCGCTCACTGGGCTGGGCGTGTGTGCTCTTTACAGTTCCGGTAGAGCTGGCTCCTCCAGGCTGCTGGCCGTGGCCCTTGATCGCCATTATCTTGGGCCCAGGCGAGGCGTGGGGCTGGGAGCACATTCTTCTCCATCTTTAAAGAGGGCCCCGCCTGGCCGGTGCAGCAGTAGGGCCAGCGTGCCTGCTCAGTGCCAGGTCTCGGAGGGCTTTGGGGGAATTTCAGAGCCCCCCAGTGGGGAGCGTGAAGCCTGCAGGGCTGTTGTGCTGTACAGCGCGAGTCGGCTCTGCTCTGGTCTTTCTCCCCATATTGGGGATTGAACCTAGGAACAGTCTACCTTTGAACACCACTAGTCCTTTTATTATTATTATTATTATTATTATTATTTATTTATTTATTTTTACTGGGGATGGAACCCAGGGGCATTCTACCTCCAAGCTATACCCCCAGCCCTATTTTTATTCTTTATTTTGAAAAAGGGTCTCACTAAGTTGTGAAGGGCCTCACTGAGTAGCTGAGACTGGCCGTGAACCCAGATCCTCCAGTCTCAGCCTCCCAAGTACTGGGATTTCAAACATGCGCCACCATGCCCAGCCTATCATTATTATTTTGAAAAAGTGTTTCTCTAAGTTGCTGAGGCTGGCCTTGAACCTGTGATCTTCCTTCTTGGGCTCCTAATTACTGGGGTTACAGGCGTGCCCCACCGTGCCTGGCTCATGATTAATTCTTGATGGATGGATCCAGTATTTGAAATAGTGATCTGAAAAAAGGAAAACTTGTACACACAGATTTAAAAATTAAAAAAAAAACAAGAAATGTGTGGTTTTTTTTCTGGAGGGAAAAATTGCACTCATGTACATTTTAAGGAAGTTTTCCAACTATTGAAGTTGCTCTGCTTAATTCTGCCCTTTTAGTTTTACTTCTCTAGACTGATTTCCTGGTGTCTTCTGACCAGCCAGTCATGTGAAAAGCTTGCTCAGGCCTGTCCGGGAGGCAGCTGTGCAAGGACGTCCCGTGGCTGGTGGGAAGTGGGGGCCGCAGCCCGTCAGCCCCGGGCAGGCGGCGTGGGAGGTGCCCGTTGGTTACAGAACCGGCTGGTGTGTGGTCACTCGGGCCCTGGGAATGGCCTTTGGTGTATAAGGGACGTTGGTGGAGAGACCTGGGCAGTTGAAATGAACTGACGACCGAGGTTACAGAGGAAATGAGGGCGCGTGGAGTCTCGAGGTCAGAGGTCAGGGTTCTGCGAGGCTCCTTGGATGCTCATTTGTTCTTGCTTCTTTGGAGATGTGTGTAAGAGCGGGGAGGTGGCTGCCGGTTCCACTGTGGGTAATGAAGAGGCTCTGGCAGGCTTCATTCATAAGAACATTAATGTCCGTTAGGTTTAGAGGCTCTGTTTACTGGTCTCTTCCCTTTTATGTTTGTCAAACAGTTACTTTTTTAAAAACACACAGTTTCTCTGTGTAAAGCTGATGGTTTCTCTGCTTACATTTTTCCTTACTCTGGTCTGTCTCGAGTATAGCATGAGTATTATGCACACTGTTTGAGAAGTCTTAAAGGCACGGGAAGGCATCGTGTCCCAGGTATAAGAAATGCTCAAAGCAAGCTCTTCTGTAGTGATGCTTGCATTTGGTTTAGGGTCTCAGTTCAGTACTGATGTGGAAAGGAGAAAAATTGAAACTCGAGAATGTGTGGTCGTTTAAATCTTGGGTTTTTGCTGGGCGTGGTGGCACACACTTGTAATCCCATTACTTGGGAGACTGAGACAGGAGGATCACAGGTTTGAGGACAGCCTCAGCAACTTAGTGAGGTCATCTGCAACTTAGTGAGACCCTGTTTTAAAAAAAATAGTGCTGGGGGTATAGCTCAGAGGAAGAATGCCCCTGGGTTTAATCCTCAGTACCAATAAAAATAAATAAATAAATAAATAAATAAACTCAGGTATTTTTTTGAAATGATTATAACCATATAGTTCAAACATATTACCTGCTAATACAGTAGACATACTTACTCATTTGGACTGAAGTTGGGCATGGTGGTGCACACCTATAATCCCAGTACTTATGAGGCTGGGACAGGAGGATCACAGGTTCCAGGCCAGCCTCAGCAACTTGGTGAAACCCTGTTTCAAAATAAAAAGAGCTGGGGGTATTGTTCAGGGGTAGAACCATCCTGGGTTCAAATCCCAGGACCCCCACCCAATTTTTTTTTGAGGCACACTAAATTTTGACTACATATTTTACACCCCTACTTTAATCTTAGAAAACAGAGCTTAAAATATTGTATCAAGTAGCATGAGTGCTGAAAAGATGCTCATTACTTGATATACTTGGTTGTTGCAGCCCCACTTCAATATTGTTAGTGGGTAGAGGAGATTGCTCTGTGCTCCAGGAATTGTCTGACCTTTGTATTCAGTAACTTAAGAACAAGACAGCAGCCGGGCGTGGTGGTGCACATGTGTAGTCTCAGCACTCAGGAGGCTGAGACTGGAGGATCGCAGGTTTGAGGCTAGCCTCAGCAACGTAGCGAGACCCTGCAGCTTGGCAATAGAATGCCCCTGGGTTCATCCCGTTACCCCCAGCCCCCTATATATGATGCAGGGAGACTCGCTGGCTGGGACCGTGGACAGCACTCTGTCCTGCAGCGGCCGTTGGGTGTAAGAGGCTCGGTGGGACAGCGAAGGGACTTGCAGGGGCGGCTGCTGGTCTGCGTGCAAAGCGAGCTGGTGTTTCTTGAGCCTGTTCTAGGTCAGCCTGGACAACACAGCGGGACCCTGTCTCAAAGCAAAGACGCAGGCCGAGCCCGGCCTCACGCCTGTCCTTGTGTTTAGGTGCGAGACCGCGGCCCCGAGGCCACGCGGAGGTTCTTCAACTGGTTCTACTGGAGCATCAACCTGGGGGCCCTCCTCTCACTCGGAGGTGTCGCCTACGTGCAGCAGAACCTGAGCTTCTTTGCCGGGTACCTGGTCCCCATGGTGTGCGTCGCCGTGGCTTTCCTGGTCTTCCTCTGCGGCCAGAGCGTCTTCATCACCAAGCCCCCCGACGGCAGCGCCTTCACCGACGTCTTCAAGATACTCACTTACTCGTGTTGCTCCCAGCGGCGAAGGCGTGCCAGCCGGGGCAGCGGCGGGTGAGTGCTCCAGTCTCATCGCGGGCGGACGGACGGGGACGGGGCGGCTCTCCCCGGGAGTGTGCGTCCAGGGCTGGGGGCGCAGTGGGCCCTTGCTGTGTTCTGGTGCCGTCTGTGACGGGCTGGATGGTCGGTGCCGGAACGGTGTGCCGACGCTATGTCTGCGCTAAGGAGTTGGAGGTGCACGCTGACACTGCAGTCTTTAAAATGTTCTATCAATGTCAAGCAACAGTAACGCGGCCAGGAAAGGAGTCCGCGCCCGTGATTCCTTGTGCAAAGTGGGTTTGTTATTGGGCATTTAAGGCTTTTTGAAGAAACACGCACTCGGTGCGAGGTGGTAAGTCCCTGGCAGGGCCGAGTTAGGTGCGCGAGGACTACAGATTTCCTTGTTGAAACAAGAGAGCAGTAACTCGGAGAACTTACAAGTGTTTTCAAATAAAAATGTGAATGATATCTTTGGGATTTAGAGTTTCATTTTGTAGTGTCCCCCTCCCCATTGCTTTCCCCCACTAGACCAAGCTCCCTAAGGACAGGGACAGTCCCTTGGAAGTGTCTTCTAGTATCCAGCACACAGTAGGACAGCACTGGGCATGTAGCAGGCACCCCGTACACTCTTGCTGAATTGATGTCAGTTTTCCTGACACCCAAACTGGCTAAATTATTAGGTTATAGTTTTTAGCTTCTTGATTTTCCCCATTGTGAATATCCAGATTGAAAATTCAACTTTATAAGATAGAAATGATTTAAAGGCGCGCGGCTGGCGGCCGCCCTCCTGGGCTGTCTCCGCACGCCCAGCGGTGGTGCAGGCCGCGGCGTCTCACTGTGTGCCGTAGCGAGGGAGGGAGTGAGTTCAAGCAGAGTCCGCGTAGTGAGCTGGTTTCCTGCCCCAAACGTGAATTGTTACCAAATAATTGATTGCCGGGGGCGGAAGAAAACTAATTCCTTTGTTTTGTTTCCCAAGTGAAGGTATTGGAGTCTTTCAGCAATCTTCTAAACAAAGTCTGTTTGATTCATGTAAGATGTCGCGCGGAGGGCCGTTCGCAGAAGACCAGGTGGAGGACGTGCGAGCCCTGGTCAAGGTCGTGCCCGTGTTCTTGGCTCTCATACCTTACTGGACAGTCTATTTCCAAGTGAGTGGCCAGCTCCGTCCCCAAGCCCGGGCCGTGGACCGCGCAGAGGGCCTGGGATCAGCGGCGTCCGGGGCCTCTAAGATCCCGGACCCGTGTGCTGTAGTCGCGGACTCATTTTGTCCGCTGTAGATATTTTGGCGGCTTTTCCAGAAGAGAAGCTAAGCGTGGGCCTGCTTCTGGTTTTCCGGGCCCCTCCGTTCATGTAGTTTCTCATTTGGATTACTGGCAGTTCTTTTCCAAAATCCATCTGACAACTGACTCGTGTCCGAACGTGCACCACACCCGTGTCTGGCAGTCACTGCGGTGTCCTCGGTGTCCTCGCAGTCGGTCTGGGGGAGGGAGCACGCGCCGTGGTCTTGAACGGCAGAGGCGGCTCCCGCATAACGAGACTGCTTTCTGTGGCAGATGCAGACTACGTATGTCCTACAGAGCCTGCACTTGAAGATTCCAGAGATTTCCAGGATTACAACCACCCCTCACACGGTAAGTAAGCGCGCTGAGCCCACCTGACGTGATGCGGGGGCTTGGGTCAGGGACAGGGACAGACTCCTCTGCCGGCTGTCAGCCAGCGTGGCCTGGGAGCTTCTTACTGAAGCTGAACCTTCACAGCCGTAGAGCACATTTTCCTGTTGGTTACACGTTTATTACAATAAGTTGACGCGTGGCAGTTAAACATTAGTGTCTTTACCTGGCTCCTTCCCTCCCTTGAGGCACAGAATGACAAGCACAGATTGATGTCAGCGAGTCTCCCCAGTCCCAGGTCTTAGCTCAGAGCTGCTTTCCCGGAGGCCCCCTGGGTGGAGCAGCGCCTCCGGTGGCCTCGTTACCCACGGGGACTGCTGACGCATGCCGCAGAGGCCTAACCACCCGTCTCTCCTGAACCAGTTCCCAGCGGCCTGGCTCACCATGTTCGACGCGGTGCTGATCCTGCTGCTCATACCGCTCAAGGACAAGCTGGTGGACCCCGTGCTGAGGAGGAACGGCCTGCTGCCCTCCTCCTTGAAGAGGATCGCCGTGGGGATGTTCTTCGTGATGTGCTCTGCCTTCGCCGCGGGTGAGCCTCCGCTCTGTCCGTGCCTCTGCTCACGCTGGCTCCGGCAGCTGTGGCGATCGGGCCTTGCTCGAAGGATGCATGCTCGGCTTCCTTCTGGAACTGTAAAACCGTAGCAGTGCTCAGAAAAGCGCCTTTTGCGGGGAGTGAAGGGGCCGTTCTGCCTGGTGGCGCAGGTTCAGAGCAGCCGCAGAGCGGGTGAACGTTTATGAAAGCAGGCACAGCAGTACGCCTCGGGGCTCAGCCGGGTCTACCATAGGCCCCACGATGCCCCGGGACCTTTTTCATTTTCTCTAAAATTTGGTGTGCATCTTACCAGGGAGGAAGGTGTTATCAGATTGTTATCAGTCGTGGGCGGTACCTTCCCGCCCACTAAAAATGACTGTCAAGAGCCAGTCCCGAGTGCATGGGACTGTCAAGAGCCAGTCCCGTGCCCATGCCCGTGCGGGCTTCTCCCGAGACCCCTCCTTCCTCTCACACTTCTGTGCTCTGCAGGTTTAGTTGTCATCTGTGGCTGGTAAGGCCGAGGTATGGCTGACTTCCATCTTGTTCAGTTCTTCCTGGTTAGTATCTGGAAGTGGCTGAGTGGTCTGATAGGAGAGGTGGGTGCCCGCCTGCAGCTGTGAGCAGTGCGGTGTGGAGCACTGCTGAGGGCGGGGCGCACCCAGACAGCTTCCTCCCAGCCGCCCTCGCCCACTGGGGGCAACCCCGTGCACACGGCACTCGGTGGCTTGGACGAAACTCCCTGGGCTCAGGAAGTCTGTATTCTAGAAACCAGGACGTTTTAGAAGACTACTGTGTTCTCTTCTTCAAGTGGGGTCGTCTGGATGAGGTTTTTACTGTGTGCTTCCTGTGTAATTCAGTTTCCAGAGCGCTGGCACTCGGGGAAGTCGGCGAAAGCAAATGAGACCCGCAGCACAGCGGGCTCTAGTTGCTGCTCGGGCCGGCGTCTGCAGGGACAGCTGTCTTGCCCGCCCGGCTCAGCCTTGGCTCCGCAGCGCCTCTCGCGGCCACGCTGGCCAGATGCCAAGGGAGGGCTCTGCGCTCCCTGGGAGAGCGGCGTCCTCGGCCTCCCGCGCGCTTTCTCATGGCTTCGGGTCTGGGCTCCTTTACTTCCTTGTCCCCTGTGGGGCCCCTGGGCCACGCTGAGAGCCGCGGGACGTCCCCGAGGGCCCCACGTGCCGGGCCAGGCCTCTTGCGACTCCCCGGCAGGCTGCCTGCGCTCCTGCCGGCTCTCATCCCTCGTCATCTTCTGCATTTTTAAATGAGCACTTTTCCATATACACATTGAATATGAGGGTCCTTTATTTCATTTGCAGTTAAATTATTTTTTGGGGGGGGAGGATTGAACCCAGGGGCATTCTTCCTCCGAGCTACACCCCCAGTGTATTTTTTTTTTGTTTTTTATTTGGAAACGGTATCACTAAGTTGCAGAGCGCCTCACTAAGTAGCTGAGGCTGGCCGCGAACCCAGATCCTCCTGTCTCAGCCTCCCAAGTACTGGGATGAAAAGCATGCACCACCACGTGTGGCTCTTACTACCCTTTTTAAAAGAAACGAAAGAATGGGGATGAGCAGTCCGGATATGTAAGGATTAAATTAAACACGGCGAGTGTCTTATAGGTGAGACTCTGTGAGAAGCGCCGTGGCCTCCGCTTACCTGCGAGGAGGCTGGCAGCAGGGCCCTTACCTGGGGGCCGGGGGCGCTCTGACAGGGCATCGACCTCACCCACGTTCAGAGTCGCAGTTAACGTCTTGTAGCAGGCGTCTGGTTTTTCAGTGCGATTGCAGTGAACGCCATCCCAACCTCCTTGTGCATTCTAGGGATCTTGGAGAGTAAACGGCTGGACCTGGTGAAGGAGCGGACCATCAACCAGACCATCGGCAAGGTGGTGTACTTCGCCGCGGACCTGCCTGTGTGGTGGCAGCTGCCGCAGTACGTGCTCATCGGTGTCAGCGAGATCTTCGCGAGCATCGCAGGTGAGCGCGTGGCGCCGTCGGCCTGGGCGGCGGGCAGCGGGAGCCCGCTGTGTCTCGCGTTAGTTGTGCTTTAGAATGTGGGTTATGAAGTGAGTACTGACACCGGGGCCAGGTTCTCCTGTCCTGAGGTGAGCGCAGTGTTCCCAGAAGTATTTCCACAAACAGTCATTACTTATCTAATGGTCACCACAGGAGAGAAAGAGAACTGCTCTTGGTGAGCTGTGCTCGCAGAGGCACGGCTAGCGGAGCGCGTGCGTGTCATCCGGCTCGCGGCTCTGTGCTGTTGCCGTCCACCATGTAGAGAAGCAACGCTCCCGCAGGCCTCTGTCCCCGCAGCGAGGAGGAGAGGGAGTGAGCGGGTGGGAGAAGCAATGCTCCCGCAGGCCTCTGTCCCGGCAGCGAGGAGGAGAGGGAGCGATCCGCAGTGCGGAGGCCGGAGGAGGGTGGCGAGGACCGTGCGGGCAGCCGCGCAGATGTGCAGGGAACTGGCTGGCCGGTGTGTGCAGGGAATGCACCACAGCAGAGTGGTCTTGCATTTAGAATGTATTGCATGTCTCCGAGTCTAGTTATTAGAATTCTTTATTTATTTATGTTGGTTCTACCTCTGTGCTACACCCTCAGTCCTTTTTATTTTGAAACAGGGTCTTGCTAAGTTGCGAGGGTCTCGCCCAGTTGCTAAGGTTGGCCTCAAACCTGCAATCCTTCGGTCTCAGCCTACCAAGTACTGAGATTATAGGCGTGTGCCACCATGTGCCTGGCCGTGTCTAGTTATAAGAATCTGAATTTATAGGTAGACTTGCTGAAGTTACTTTAAAATATATTGTCTTTGAGATTCAGTCCTGGCTGGGCATGGTGGCCACGCCTGTAATTCCAGCAGTTTAAGAGGATGGGGCATGAGGATTACAAGTTCAAGGCCAGCCTAGGCAAAGCAAGATCCTGTCTTAAAATAAGATTTAGAAAGGGCAGGGGGGTGGGACTCGGGGGTGCGGTGCTCGCCTAGCACCTGCAGGGCCCGAGGCTCAGTCCCCAACCACACACACGAAGGTCCTTAAGTAGATTTCTCAATTTCATTGTATGTATTTTTAAACTCCTATTATATTGAGACTGTAAGGAAATTGTTTTCTTTAATAAGCCCTTTCTGTAAGGAACAAAACATACTAGAGCTGATGTCAAGACAGATGTCCCCGTTAAGTATGGGGCCTTGCGGTGTCCTGGTGGGGGGGGAGGAGCAGCCAGTGTGGAGCGTCCCTTTCCGGGCCCGTGACCTCCCCCGCTTTCTCTCCCTAGGCCTGGAGTTTGCGTACTCGGCCGCCCCCAAGTCCATGCAGAGCGCCATCATGGGCCTGTTCTTCTTCTTCTCCGGCGTGGGGTCCTTCGTGGGCTCAGGACTGTTGGCGCTGGTGTCCGTCAAAGCCATCGGCTGGATGAGCAGCCACACAGACTTTGGTAAGAGCGGCGGCCTGGACTTGAAGGTGGCTGCAGCCTGGCTGAGGAGGGGCGTGTGGAGGGCTGGCTGAGCAGCTGCTCTGCCCCAGTCAGCAGCGGCCGGTTGGGTCAAGTGACTCTCCTGCTCCGCAGTGGCCTCTGCCCAGACGCCCTGGCGAGCCGCACTGCCGCCTGCGGTCGCCATGACTGGCAGGCCTCCCTCCCCACA
The DNA here is from genome assembly GCA_004027185.1 of Glis glis. Taxonomy (NCBI): domain Eukaryota; kingdom Metazoa; phylum Chordata; class Mammalia; order Rodentia; family Gliridae; genus Glis; species Glis glis. The sequence goes on from PVJS01029032.1 coordinate 12,721, forward strand.
CATCCAGGACGGGTTCTGTGGGGAGGTGAGGTGTCTGTCGCCAGCACAGAGTCCTTTCTTGTTTACTTTGTGTGGCTCTCGGGATGGAGCTCAGGGCCTCTGCCTGTGAGCTGTACTCCTAGGCCTTTATAGTTTTCATTTTGAGACAGGGTCTCACTAAGTTACTGAGGCTGGCCTCAGACCTGCGAGCCTCCTGTCTCAGCCTCCCAAGTACTGGGATGACAGGCGTGCACCACTGTGTCCAGCTACAAACACCCTTTATTTAACTTGACTTTATCTACTTTTTCTTTTCCTGACAGTACACTTTATTTTTTGATATTAAAAGACTAGGAGCGGTGAGCTGCTTTTTTTTAATGAGCACGCACTGTTCATGATCAGCCGTGATAGGATTTTGTAATTGATGCCAGTAGATGGCATCTCGGGTGTTGAACATCCCTCGACCATCAGTTTTGCTTTCTCCAAACTTGCAGTAGCTTTTCAGTGGGCCCAGGGGACGGAGGTTCCTGTTTTCTTTTTTGTTTTAACGCACTGTGAAAACAGCCGTCTCATGCCACACGGCGACCGCTCTGGTTCTGTAGCGCTCAGCCACTTCCAGATTAGAAATCCCCTGGAAATTTCAAAGAAAGTGTAGGGACTTGACAGATTGCAGAATCCCCCAAGCCCTTCTGTGACCGAGTTAAATTCCTGTTCTCAGGGTTAAGTTTAGGCGCCTGCAGTTCTAGTGTCGTGTCCGGAAGCCCGGGCCACCGTGTCCCTCGGGCACTCGCCACTGACCGCAGCCAGGCGCTCGGTCTCGGGGGCTCCGAGCTGGATGTGCTGAAAGGAGCGAGGAAAGAAAGGGGCTTTGCTCGCCTCCTCCCCGGCCTGTGAGCGGCCTGTTCCAGCTGCCACCGAGCTGAGGCAGACTCCTGCAGAGGCTTCGCACAGACCCGAACTCTAGGTCGTGTGTGTGTGTGTGTGTGTGTGTGTGTGTGTGTGTGTGTGTCTGGGGATTGAACGCAGGGACATTCTACCTCCAAGCTGCACCCCCAGCCCTATTTTATTCTTTCTTTTGAAACACGGTCTCACTAAGTTGCTAAGAGCCTTGCCAAGTTGCTGAGGCTGGCCTCCACCCTGCAAGCCTCGTGTCTCAGCCTCCCAAGTACTGGGATTATAGGTGCAAGCACCACGCCCGGCTAAAACTCTAGTTCTTAAGATGCAAATTCTGCACCTTTTGTTTTGTTTTGTTTTGGCGCTGGAGATTGAACTGGGGTGTTCTGCCACCGCGCCGCACCCCCTCTGCACCCGGTCCCCAGCTCACGTGCCCGCCACATCCTGTGCGCAGTGCTCCCTCGGGGTGCAGCGGGCGGGCAGCTGGCTTCGTGGTTTGTGGACAGGAGGTGACTAACGCCACAGGCTGAGGTTGGAGGAGAGCCCGGTTGAGTGTCTCTGTTCCCTTCTCTCCTGCGGCTTTTCCTTGACAGTTGTATTCTAGACCGGGACGCTGATCTAAACCCTGCGTGGGATGAGCTTGCAGTCCAGGCCAAAGTGCAGGGCGCGCGGAGCCTTCCTGGGTGACAGTCCCTGGCGCTCCGCCGGCCTTGGCGCCCGCTGTGGACGCTGAGGTCGGAGCATAGCCTCGCTGGGGTGCGTTCTTTGTTGTCTCTGCGTGGCGTTCTGTCACAGCAGTACGTCACAACTCATTTGTTATTCTGCTGTTCACAATGTCCGCAGTGTTTCCGGTGTGGATTGTCATGAGTAAAACTGCCGGGATCGTCCCTGTGCATGTGTTTTGGTGGACATGGGCGCTCATTTCTCTGGGGCCCAAAGTCTGTCTTGTGAGAGAAGAGCTCCCGGGTCGTTCTCTTCATGCAGTTGCCCTCTGTCTGTAACACTGGTGCTGGCGGGCTCCAGGCCTCGCTGCACAGCATGGACACGGCACGCGTCCCGCTCGGCCCGCCAGCTCCAAGCTCCGGCAGCTCTGACTGGACTCGATTCCTGTTTCAGAGCCCGCACAAGTGACAACATGGCGCTCTGACCCAGTCTCGTCCAGGCAGCGCAAGGGTCCGGTGCTGCGAGGGCTGGCGAGAGCAGACCGCAGGCTCCGGGCAGGTGGTGTCTGTCCTCCACGTGTCCAGGGCAGAGCCCGGGGGCAGCAAGGCCAAGCCCATAGCTTACATGTCTGCGGAACAAAGAAAGCCTGTCTGCTAGGAATTCGAGGAATTAGCAGGCTTCCTCCCAGTCAGAAGTCACAGGAAACTCCTCTTGTGTAGCCTGTGTGAATCCAGATTCTTCAGGAACGTGTTAGCAGGTCTTATGTAAATGGATATATCTGCTCATTTTGTTAATTTGACAAATGCATTGTTAAGCATATGATACTAGTAACTGTATGTTCATATAGAAAAGGGAAGTTGCAGAATTGCCCAATTTAAACAGCCCTTCAGAAGGGAGACGGCTCACTTTCTAAATAAGTAAACTAGAGGCTGCTGTGGAGGTGGAGTGGAGGCGTAGCGGTCGTGCTCGGCGTGGCCTGTCTGCTCTGCTCCGATGTTCGCTTACCCCTGCTCACACGCTTCCTTCAGACCCTGTGTGGCGTCCTGAGCACGGGGACCGCCGCTGGCAGCCAGTCACACCACCGCCCCGCCCTCCGCAGCCACGCAGAGTCCGGGAGCCTCTTGCTGCCCAGGGTCGGGAGCCGGGTGGGCAGGACGGGCCTGTGCGGAGGTGCACAGCCCCAGGAGCGGGTGCGGGGCTGCTGGTGCCTTGAAGACAGCGCTGGTGTCTTTGAACTGCAGAGTGTGGCTGGTGTCTTCTTTGGTGACCAGGGTGAGAAGTCCCCTGGTCTAGTTACGTAGCGAGCTGCCTCCAGGCGTGTGCTGACTGCCTCTCTCTTCTCTCAGGCAACATCAATGGCTGCCATCTGAACTACTACTTCTTCCTCCTGGCCGCCATCCAAGGAGCCACCCTCCTGCTCTTCCTCATCGTCTCCGTGAAATACGACCGCCAGCGATCGAGAGCGGACGGCACGCCCGCCAGCGGGAGGGCCTGACACTCGGACGCTGTGTGGGTCCCTAGACTGAGGCCGCGGGGACATGCTGCCCTTCCTCCCTGCATGCCGCAGGGTCGGGGCCCTCCTGCCCAGGCGGACTAGGTACGTGCCTTCCTGCGGCCTGTCCCGGCACGCGGCCTCCCGGAGGAGAAGTGCGGGCTTCCAGGACGCTGCTGCTGTCTCTGGGGTCTCTTCATCTTGTACCTGTGTTTACTCTTTTACAAAACCTGCCCGTGTTGCTGGAGGACTTCTTTGCTGGCATCCTGCTTTCCTAAGCAAATGGCGCGCCGCCTCCTCACAGCCGCACTCCCGCTGGAAGCTCGGCCAGCACTCGCCCGCCCAGCACTCGCCCGCCCTCGTGGAGGAGCGGCTGCTCTTGGAGGTGGAGCGGCTGGCTGGCGCTGGGAGGCTCTTGGCGAGGTCACGTTTACAGTGGCCTTCCGGCCACCACCTCGCCGTGGCTTCGACGCAGGTCGGCCCCGCATAGCGCTCATCTGCTGCTTCACGAAGTGCCGTTTCTCAGTCCGTTGACGCGACCTGTTTAACATGGAGACGTGCCTCAGAATTTACGACCGAGCGACAGGAGGGTAGCACCCTCCTCAGTCCTCTAGAGTTTTATTTGAGACCAGTGAGACTAAAGGCTGATTATGTCTGGCTGTAAGGAAAACATGCTTTTGGGCAGAATTAGTGAAATGGAAAGGAATTGCAAGTGTTGCGTGGGAACTTGAGCTGTTGGACTCCGTATGACTTTTGTATTGTTATTAACATATCCGGGTTCTGAGTTTGTTGACTAATCGATTCTGTGTTTGTGGCTGTATTTTTGGTATAATTTTATTATAAAAACCTCTCAAAGTGAGACCCGAGCTCGTGCCTGGAGTGATTTTTGCAGTCGCCGATGGTTTGACATTCACATGCTCAGCGAGGATCCGCAACGCTCCTGTTCGAGGCGCGGCTCCTGTTCGAGGCGCGGCGCTGCCTGCGGGGACTGATGTCAGCGTTGCGGTCAGACACCTGCTCCCGACACAGCCTTCAATTTCCCAAGCAGGGCGCTTCAGTCTCTCTGTATTAAAGAGCAGCTTTACATTTGGAAGAAATAAAGACACTGAACAAAATAACAGAAACCCCACACTCTCTTGAATAAAGAGTATAGAAAGCTACAGGAGCAGTAGAGGGCGTCTGACCCGGAGTTAACCGTGGGTGGGCGGAAGGCAGGTGACTCTCGCTAGCTCTCTGGGGCTGTGAGTTTGCTTAAAAAAGAGAAAGGCGGGGTTGGAATGCACCGCTCTAGGGAGTAAGTTACTCTCCAGAGGGGCAGCATGTATCTTCAGGATGTGCTACATGCTAAAAATCATTAACCCGGGTCGCCAAAACCTAAGTTTTCTTTACAATGAATTTGCCACATCTGCAAGAAGATGGTCGCGGTGTGAAGGGCTCGGAGGCCTTCTTCCTGTGCGGGAGGTGGCAGGTGCTGTGGGTGTCCTGGGCAGGGAGCCCGGGCTGGGTCCCCCTCTGCACGACCCGGTCACCCTTGGCATTGCGAAGGGGATTGTCCCCAGACAGTGAGTTGAAAGACTGGCAGAATGAGATGCGGGGAGATCCATGCTTGGTCTCTGCCTGTTTCTGGGCACTGAGGTCCTGACATCCTTGTACAAGGGGATGCTGGGAGAATCTTTTCTTCTTCTAAGACTTGACCTTTGACCTTAGTGACTTCCTGGGTGCTAGGAGCATCTTTTGTCCTAATGGGGCCACCCTTGACGGGCTCCTGGACAGCCTTGGGACAGGGGCAGCGCACACCAGGGGGAAAGGGAACCAAGTGTGACGAGGAAATGAACAGCAGGCTTCAACTCTAAAGAGATGTCGTAACACGGGGTCTACGGCGGGAAAAATATCTAACACGCTCTGTCTTACGCCAAGTGAAGTTTAAAAGCTTCAGAAAAGGGAAGTGGAGGAGCCGTGTGTCCACCAGGACCTTGTGGGAAGGCCTGGGGTCGGGGGAGGCCAGCCTCCGGTAGAGAACAGGAGCAGCATCCGCCCAAGTCCCCATCACCCGGAAGCCAGGGCGACCCTGTGTACGCACGGAGATGGGCTCCTTGCAGTTTGTAATCAAGGGTTGTAGACGGGGTTGGCGTGGGCCTCAATCCAGCATGGCTGGTGTCCTCCAAAGAAAGGAGCAAGCTGGGTGCAGCAGTGTGCGCTTGTCATCCCAGTACTTGGGAGGCTGAGACAGGAGGATCACAGATTTGAGGCCAGCCTCAGCTACTTCGTGAGGCCCTCCGCAACTTAGTGAGACCCTGTTTCAAAACAAAAATTAGAATAGGGCTGGGGGTGTAGCTCGGAGGTAGAATGCCCCTGGATTCCATCCCCAGTGCCGCGTGCGCGCGCGCACACACACACACACACACACACACACACACACACACACACAAACCCAGCAGCTGGACAGAGACACAGAGGTGGACAAGGAGACCAGTGCGACTCTTGTGGGTCTGTGATCCCGGGGTGCTGGGGACCTTTGCACACCAGAGGCCAGAGAGGCAGGGGAGACGCCCCGTGTCCCTGCCCTTCAGGGGGCGTGTGGCCCCGCCGGCACCCCGCTTCTGGACTTGGTGGCCTGCAGACCTGGGAGAGTAAACTGCTGCTGTTTCAAGCCACCAGCTCCGTGGCAGCCACAGAAAATGGACCGGCGGTTTCCTAGGACTGCTGCCATAAAGTACCACAAACAAGGTGACTTAGAACAGTAGAAATCGCCCTCTTGCGGTTCTGTGGGCCCGAGGTCCAGGACGGGCCTCTCTGGGCTGAGGTCCCCATGCTAGCAGTGCCGCCTCTGCAGGGTCCCGGGGAGAGTCCACGGTCTGCCCTGGTGGCCTCGGATGCACCTGCCCTGTCCCCATGTCCAGAGCCAGCAGCCACACGTCCTGTGATTAAAGGGCCTTGTGATAGCGTCAGGTCCGGCGGGACCAGTCGCGGCGGCTAATGAGCAGGCTTCTTTCTCTGAGCAAGTCAGGAGGCTCATACTTGGTCCCGTGAGTCAGGAGTGGGTTTCTCGGGGACCGCCTTTCTGCACAGGAGCCAGCCCTGGCCAGCTGGCAGCCAGAGGCCCAGAAGCCACCCAAGTGAGACCCTGGCACGGTGTCCCAGAAGTCTGTAGTGAATTGACATGCTTTCTCCACACAAAAAATGCTGAAATCGCTCCCTCACACCCGCAGTGCTAATGGCCAACAAATTTAAAATTTCCTTGACAGGGCCAGGCGTGGTGGCGCACGCCTGTCATCCCAGTACTGGGGAGGCTGAGACAGGAGGATCGCAGGTTCGGGGCCAGCCTCAGCAACTTAGTGAGATTCTCAGCAACTTCAGGAGATCCTGTTTCAAAACAAAAAATAAGCCGGGCGTGGTGGCGCATGCTTGGAATCCCAGTACTTGGGAGGCTGAGACTGGAGGATCGCAGGTTGGTGGCCAGCCTCAGCCACGTAGGGAGACTCTCAGCAACCTAGCGAGACCCTATTTCTAAAATATAAATACAAAATAAAGGGCTGGATATAGAGCTTGGAGGTAGAATGCCCCCAACTTTAATCCCCAGGTACCACAAATAAATAAATAAATAAAGCCATCCACATGACCCCAAACACAGTATCTCCACCAGAAATGACTGTGCCCACGTCACCCTATTTCCTCTTCATTTTTGACCCAGGACTTTTAATTTTTCTCCCTCCTAATCACAAAAGTCTTATGTTCCCAAAATGAGGAAAATTACAGCAGGCCACTCGTCTCACTTGAAAGTTAAACACTGGCTCGGCTGGCGAAGGCGGATTCTACAGCACTTTATTCCCCAACCGGCTCTAACGAGGCCCCCTCCCCGCCAGACATCAGCTCCTCCGTTGAGCCTCTTCCCCGCGCACGGGCGATTTAAAATCCATCAGCAAGGGCAGAAAGAGGAACTCGGGGCTGTTGCTAAGTGACGTCTTTAAAGAGGAGGAGGGTTGCTGCCACCAGAGCCTGCCTGGGGCTGAGGCCTCCCTCCTACCTAGGCAAGAAGACAGGGACAACGGGACCAAGAAGTGGCTGCAGAGGGCAGCAGGAGGCTCCCCTCAGCAGAAGGACCCTGGGGTGCTGGCTAGCTCCCTCTCCCTGCCCAGGGTGCAGTCCTCCTCAGACCCGGCCATCCACACCTTCCACCACGCATGCGTCCCTGAGTCAGGAATTCAGCAGGAGGACACAAGCTGGTCAGCCTGCATTTTGCAAATTTTGTGGCTGCTGCGGTCAGAAACCAAAGAGCAGCCAGCCTTGCTGAGTGAGGAGCGGCTCTTGGCTGCAACCCCTGGGAGCCCTCGGGGACCCCCAGGCCTCAGCTCCTTGGTGGCTCTTGCCCGCCATGATGCTGTCTCTATTCCATGCAGAAGCATTTTTCCCCCACTGGGAAACCCTCCTTTCCAAGGGCAACACCCCAGGGCAGCTAGCCAGTGCCTAGAATCCCAGAGCGGTGTGGGTGAGGTCAGCCCATTGGGGTGGCCCGGAGACTGTGCTGTAGGCTTCTTATCTTTTTATTTTATTTTTGTTTGTGTGTGTGTGTGTGTGTGTGTGTGTGTGTGTGTGTGTGTGTGTGTGATACTCGGGATTGAACCCAGGGGCATTCTACCTCCGAGCTACACCCCCAGACCTATTTTATTTCTTATTTGGAAACAGGGTCTCGCTAAGTTACTGAGAGCCTCACTAAGTTGCTGAGGCTGGCTTCCAACCTGTGATCCTCCTGTCTCAGCCTCCCAAGTACTGGGATGACAAGCGTGCGCCACCACGCCTGCCCAATGCAATATTTTTAAAAGTCAACATTAGCTGGGCGTGGTGGCACACACCTATCATCCCAGTACTTGGGAGGCTGAGACAGGGGGATGGCAGGTTCAAGGCATCCCCCTATTAGCAAAGCTCTCAGCAACCCTGTTTCTAAATAAAAGATAAAATAGGGCTAAGGGTGTAGCTTGCAGGTAGAATGCCCCTGGGCTCAATCCCCAGCACCATAAAAAAAAAAAAAAAAGGTTGACATTAATGGAGAAAGATTCATGATGAACAAAATATTGCAACTTTAAATGTTCCGCAGCAGGATGCCCTGCCAGGACTGGCCTCCCCTGCTTCCCGAGTGCACAGGACCTCCCGTCCCTCGACCTGCTCATTTCCGGTATGCAGTGTCCACAGCCCTCCCAGCAGAACCTCTGGCTCCTGTGACTCATTGTCAATGGGCCATTGACGCGGAGCTGCTAGACGACGGAGCGGGATGTACAGCCGCGCTTCCGTCTCCGGAGTTCGTCTTTCCCGAGCTGGGAAGGAGTCCGTGTACTTCAGGGATGATCAGAGAAGCCTCCGTGTGGATTTACACTCTGCACGATAAATCTTAAGCCCCAGCCAGAGGACTCCTTGCTTACAGCTCTTTAGGGCTTTGCTATTTCAAAGACATAAACGAAACCCCGGAGCTCAGCAGTTTCCCAACGTCCTGGACACCGCGCTAAGTGCGGACCGTCATTCACGGTGAGGCGTAAGGCCACTGGAAACGGGAGGTTCAGCCCTTCATTACTGGCCTCCCCGACATTCAGTCACTCACTAAATACCCTCGGCTCCCTAGGATGGGCTGACGCTGTTTTATTTTATTTAAAAAAATTTTAATTAAAAAAATTTAAATACTTTTATTGGTGCATTATAGTCTTACAGTCTCACATCATGATGTAGCTCATACTGATAGGGACATGCATGCACACAGCCCGGTGGGCTTTCCCCGGCTCCCTCCCCACCTCCCCCTCCCCATACAGGGTATTGAGACTGGTGTTGGGATTCTCACTTATGTATATAATATCGATGCAAGTGATTCCTTCATTGATCCTCCCTCTCCCCCCACTTCCCCTAGACCCCCTCCCTGGCTCCACTGGGGTTTCTCCTCCATTATCTGAAGCCCCTGTTGTATCCAATGACTCCCTGGCTTCCCCATATGAAACATAGGACCCTTCACTTTCTGTGACTGGCTGATCTCAACGCTCTCCAGGTCTCTCCATTTTCCTGCAAATGACATCATTTTGTTTTTGATGGCTGTGTAGAATCCCATTGTGTGGATATCCCACAATTTTATAATCCATTCATCTGTTGATGGACACCTAGGCTGGTTCCATAGTTTGGCTATTGGGAATTGTGTATGCACATATTACTGTAATTCTCTGATTTCAGTCCTGTTGGAAAGATACCCAGGAGCTGTTTAGCTAGATCCACCAGGGTTTCTTGTTTAAAGTCCCTCTTGTATCCCGATTAGTCCCTGACTTCTGCACATGAGAGAATTTGGCACTGGGGATGGGACTCAGGGGCATTCCACTTTTACTTCTGAGCTAGACCCCCAGACCTTTTTATTTTGAAACAGGGTTTCGCCAAGTGGCTGAGGCTGCCCTCCAACCTGCGATCCTCCTGTTGCAGCCTCCGGAGCACTAGGATGACAGGCGTGCGCCACCACGTCTGGCTCTGCTCTGTTTTGGACCCTGGGGGGGGGTGGGTGTGCAGCGAGGGCCAGAACAAAGCCTCCGCTCTCTGGGAGCTCACGGTGCAGAAAGGGAGGCCAATGGGAAACACACAGGCAGACAGCAACACTTCAGAAAGTGAGAGGTTATGAAGACGACCTAGCAGGGAGGTGCCTTGCGAGCATGGTGGCCTTGGGCAGTCGTCTAATAGAGGGCCTGTCTAGGGAGGGAGAGAAGGTGAAGACAGAGCTGAGACCCTGGGACCAAGAGCTACCATCAGGGTGCGGATATTTTGACGGGCAGGGTTTTAGCAGGAAGAACTAATTAGAAGCCCCAAATCTGGGGGCGCTTGGTATGTTCAAGAGACAGAAGGAAGGTCTGGAGCCAGCAAGGGAGAACCAGGTGGGCAGAGGGGACTTGTGGGAGGTGGCAGCCCGTCAGGTGTAGAACAGTCAGGGGAGCAGACCGCTGGGCTCAGCCCTCCCCCCATGCCCAGTCGCTGGTGGGGAATTACGGAGTGTTTACTGCATCTTTTTTATTTTTTTGCAGTACTGGGGATTGAACCCAGGGGTATTCTACCTCCCCCAGCTCTATTTTTTTTTTTATTTTGAAACAGGGACTCACTAAGTTGCTGAGGGCCTTGCTAAATTTCTGAAGCTGGCTGCAAACCTGCGATCCTCCTGTCTCAGCCTCCCAAGTACTGGGATGACAGGCATGTAACCCTGCTCCCTAGCAGCTGAAACACAGAACTGTAGGCTGCTTTCACAGAACCACTAAGGAATTTCTTTGAAAGCCTCTAATAGAAAAATTGGGAGCTAGGCGTGGTGGTGCACGCCTGTAATCCCAGTACTTGGGAGGCTGAGACAGGAGGATCACAGGTTTGAAGACAGCCTCAGCAAGTAGTGGGACTCTCAGCAACCTAGCGAGACCCTGTTTCAAAACTAAAAATAATCAATGTGGAGAATCCTCAGAAAACTGGGAATGGATCCACCATATGATCCGGCTATACCACTCCTGGGTATCTTTCCAAAAGGGCTGAAGTCAGAGAATGACAGTAATCTATGCATACCCATGTTCATAGCGGCACAATTCACAATAGCCAAATTATGGAACCAACCGAGGTATCCATCAACAGATGAATGGATTACAAAATGATGGGCTAGACACACAATGGAATCCTACTCAGCCATAAAGGAGAACAAAATTATGTCATCTGCAGGAAAATGGAAGGACCTGAAGAACATTATGTTAAGTGAGATTAGCCAGTCACAGAAAGTGAAGGGTCACATGTTTGTTCTCTCTAATATGCGGAAGGTAGGGAGTAATGGGGATGCCAGTGGAGCTCCAGATAATGGAGGAGAAACTCCAGTGGAGCCAGGGAGGAGGTCTGAGGGAAGGGAGGGGAGAAGAGTGAGGTTCATTAAAGGAATGACTACCATCAGCTGTGTGTACAAATGTGAAAATACCAATGTCAATCTCAGTACTCAGTATGGGGAAGGGGGAAATGGGGAGGCAGGGGGGGCACCAAGTGCTGTGTGCATGTACGTCACTGTCAACAGGATTTACACTATGATGTGAGATTATAATGCACCACTAAAAGCATTAAAAAAACTAAAAATAACCGGGTGTGGTGGCGCACGCTTGTAATCCCAGTACTTTGGGAGGCGGAGACCGGAGAATCCGGGTTCATGGCCAGCCTCAGCTCTCTCTCTCTCTCTCTCTCCCTGTCTCTCTCTCTCTCTCTCTCTACTTAGTGAGGCCCTCCGCAACTTCGTGAGACCCCGTTTCAAAATAAAGTATAAAAAATAGGGCCCGGGGTGTAGTTCGGAGGTAGAACCCCTCTGGGTTCAATCCCCGGTACCGCAAAAAAAACCAAAAAAAACTAAAAATAAAATTGGGATTGGCGGTGTAGCTCGGAGGTAGAATGCCCTTGAGTTCAATTACCAGTACCAAAAAAAAAAAAAAAAGAGAGAGAGAGAGAGAGAGAAAGAAAGAAGGAGAGAAGAAAAATTGGGGAGCAAAAAATACAGCTAGATTCCACCAGAAAGTTTGCAACCTGGTCACTCAAGTCATTTTTCCAAAACCTCTTAGGTTCTACATCAATGTGATAGTCAGCTTTTCATCGCTGTGACGAAAATCCCTGACACACACAACTTAAGAGGAGGAAATGTCCATTTGGCTCATGGTTTCAGAGGTTCAGTCCATGGTGGGCCGGCTCCGCCACGCCTGGCTCTCAAAATTTTAAAAAAGGGCTTGGAGTATAGCTCAGAGGTTGAAATCCCCCCTGGGTTCAATGCCCAGTAGCAAAAAAAAGTAAATAAAAATAGCACTATACTTTAAAAATATTTTTAGGAGTGGCAAATTCATTTTATCACGCTGGAGGGCCTGTAAGAGCTATTCAAAAACTATTGTTGAAAATAGCACATTTGAAAAAACAAAGCCGGGCGTGGTGGTGCATGCTTGTAATCCCAGTACTTTGGGAGGCAGAGACCAGAGGATCCGGGTTCGCGGCCAGCCTCAGCTCTCTCTTCTCTCTCTCTCTCTCTCTCTCTCTCTGCCTGTCTCTCTCTCTCTCTCTCTGCCTGTCTCTCTCTCTGCCTGTCTCTCTCTCTCTCTCTCTCTCTCTCTCCTTAGTGAGGCCCTCCACAACTTCGTGAGACCCGGTTTCAAAATAAAGTATAAAAAATAGGGCTGGGGGTGTAGCACAGAGGTAGAACGCCCCTGGGTTCAATCCCCGGTACCGCAAAAAAAATAAATAAATAAATAAAGTATAAAAATTAGGGCCGGGGGTGTAGCACGGAGGTAGAAAGCCCCTGCATTCAATCCCCAGTACCGCAAAAAAAAAAAAAA
>PVJS01029033.1:0-25076 GCA_004027185.1 Glis glis
GTACCGGGGATTGAACGCAGGGGCGTTCTACCTCCGCGCTACGCTCCCGGCCCTATTTTATGCTTTATTTTGAGCCCAGGTCTCACGAAGTTGCGGAGGGCCTCACTAAGGAGAGAGAGAGAGACAGGGAGAGAAAGAGTGAGAGCCAAGGCTGGCCGCGAACCTGGATCCTCCGGTCTCCGCCTCCCAAAGTACTGGGATTACAAGCGTGCACCACCACGCCCGGCTCCCAAATATCCCTTTTTCTATTGACCTTTTCTCAACACCCATTCAGGCACATAGATACTCAGTTGGGAACGTTCCATCCTTCGAACTGTTCAGCTCTATTGGTATGTCATCCTTGGTATGTTTTGGGAGTACTTGTTTTACAGTCTGGAGCACATGCTTTAATATGATAGATGCTTTGTAAATATTCCTTGATTGAATGAATGAATCTTGCCTACCAAATTGCATTTTTTATCCTGACAGTACTACATAACACATATCACATAATACATGGTGGAAATTTTTAAATATATCCTTTAATTTAGTTATTAGAGAAAGTATAAATATCATATCTTCTTTGACATTACATATGTGATTTTTCTTTACTGATTTTCTTGTTTGACTCTTATTTTTGTTTACTCTTGTACCAAACTCTTTATATATAATTATTAGCATGTGGGAATAAGTATAAATAAGAATATAAGAGTCTAAGCTGGGTGTGGTGGCGCACGCTTGTAATCCCAGTCCTTGGGAGGCTGAGACAAGAGGATTGCAGGTTCAAAGCCAGTCTCAGCAACTTAGCAAGGCTCTCAACCTAGTGAGACCCTGTTTCCAAATAAGATATAAAATGGGATGGGGGGTAGCTTGGAGGTAGAATGCCTCTGGGTTCCATCCCCAGTACCATAGAAAAAAATTAAAGATGTAAGAGTCTAAACACCTTTATTTTTATTCCTTTTTCTATTAACAAATAGCCTCTAGCAAGTCAGTTAGCATAGGTTTTCCTTTCTACCAGAACTAAAAGTAAAAATAATAATTTAGGTCTAAACCTTTATTTTGAAGATTAATAAAGGCTGTAAAGCATTTTAAGCTTGACACTTGCTTGTAAAGTATTTTAAGCTTTATCCAGAACTGGAAGTATTCTAGATAATAACTGATTTGGAAATTTTCTAAAGCTGTCTTCAGATTACTCTCTACCTGTAGTTCTGGTGGTACAATTGACATATGATGAAGAATAAGAGATGATTCAAATAGTGTCTACCCATATTTTTATGAAAAAAATGTAATATTCTGAGATAGCTTTGTATTCAGGATATGAAGGGTTATAATTTACTCACTATGCTATATTATAAAATGTAATTATTTCTAGGCTTCTAGTTATTTCAGTTCTATTCTTTTAGACAATTAAAACATTTAGGAAATGTCTTAACTAACAAAATGAGGGAAATTGAAAAGAGAGAAGAAATGGTTTGAATTATCTTTGTAGTTCATGCCACTTAGTTTCCACATATAAGAGAAAATATGCGATACTTGTCTTCTGTGTCTGACTTATTTTGCTCAACATGATGCCCCTCAGTTCCATTCATTTTCCTGAAAATTACAGGGTTTCAATTCTTCTTTATTGCTGAATAATATTCCGTTGTGTATACATATTTTCTTTACCCATTGATGTGTTGATGGGCTCCTAGGCTTATTCCATACCTTGGCTCTTGTGGATAGTGCCACAATAAACGGGTATGCAGGTGTCTCTTTTGTATGCTGGCTTCATTTCCTTCAGATATATATATCCAGGAGAGGTATAGCTACAATATATTCTACTTTTAGTTCTCTTTTTAGTTTTTTGCTAAATCTCCATGCTGTTTTCCATAATTCTGTTTAGGTACCATCTTACAGAAAAGACACTTCATAACCTCGCATTGATCTATGCAGCTTTGGTTCCCTCTGGGCTTAAATCTGAAGAACTGGATGTGAAGGTATTATGTTCCTGTATATTTGATCATAGGGATTTTTCATGAGCCAAACTATACTTGAGCTCAGCTGCTCATAAATGGGGAATTAAGAACTGCTTAGAATTCAGATAAATAACACCTTCAAATTAATAAAATATTTTACCATTTAAACGTCTTTTATTTTTTTTATTTTTTGCGGTTCTAGGGATTGAACCCTGGGGCATTCTACCTCCGAGCTCTACCCCCAGCCCTATTTTTAATTCTTTATTTTGATACAGGGCCTCACTAAGTAGCTAATGTTGGCCACGAACCCGCAATCCTCCTATCTCAGCCTCCCAAGTACTGGGATTACAAGCGTGTGCCACCAAGCCCGGCTAAACTTCTGTTTTATAAGCTTTTAGTTTAGTGAATTTAAAATTAAATCACATTTCATCTCTTAATTACTATTTAGATTTTTTAAAACATGACAAGATACAAAGAAAAATAAATATTGATCAAAGTAATTACTTATGAAAGATGTACTAAGTTTTACCTGCAATATAATGGAAATCTTATGACATATGAATAGGGTAATTTGTTGGTGATCTCTAATCAGTCTCCTTTCTTGGCCCTTTTTCCCAGTGTCCTACTCTGAAATTTAGACATTTCTACAAGTTCAGGCCTCAGCACTCTTCTATCACTTTATATTGCTTTTTTGTTGTTGTTGTTGTTGTTTGCGGAACTGGGGATTGAACCAGGGGCATTTTACCTCCGAGCTACAACCCCAGCCCAATTTTTTATTCTTTCTTTTGAAACAGGGTCTCACTAAGTTGCGGAGGGCCTCACTAAGTAGCTGAGGCTGGCCGTGAACTTGTGATCCTCCACTCTCAGCCTCCCAAGTACTGGGATTACAAGCGTGCGCCACCACACCCGGCTTTTATTCTTTATTTTGAAACAGGGTCTCACTAAGTTGTGGAGGGTCTCACTAAGTAGCTGAGGCTAGCCACAAACCTGTGATCCTCCTGCCTCAGCCTCCCAAGTACTGGGATTACAAGCGTGCTCCACCACGCCCGGCTTATATTGTTTTCTTTAAGAACTCAGACATTCCCACAGATTTAGCTTTCATATCTGAGTACAATTCTTAAATTTTTTCTGACATTTGTTAAGGTCTATACCTATATTCTAACAGTCTAGTAGGAATATTCATAAGAATATCCCACAAACACCTCAAATTCTATATGTCCAAAACACAACTACTCATTCACCAAGTGTAGTTTATGGCACCACTATTCTAGTCTACTCAGTAGCTAAGTCCTCATTTTTTCCTAACTGTGTCCCTAGACTATTTCTCTCCTTCTACTGTTATTTCCCTAAATTCAAGCCTTCATCACTTCTCACTTAGAGAGAGAGAGAGGTGTGTGTGTGTGTATGTTACTGGGAATTGAACCCAGGGGCATTCTACCTCTGAGCTACACCCCCAGCCCTATTTTATTTTATTTTATTACTTTGAAACAGATCTCACTAAGTTGCAGAGGGTCTTGCCAAGTTGCTGAGGCTGGTCACGAATCTGTGATCCTCCTGTCTCAGCCTCCCAAGTACTGGGATTACAGGCATGTACTACCATACCCTGCTCACTTGGATTTTTAAAGTACCTTCTTAAATAATCTCCCTTTTTGTACTCTTTCCTCCCTCCATCAAATATAGATACCAAATACATTTCTTAAATACAGCTGTGAGAATTTCACTCCCTAGACTGTAAGTTTCTAAAGGTCGGGGAACATGTATATTCATTTTTCTTTTATTCCTGAAACCTAACACAATGCCCCGTAAACAGTAGACTCTCGATAAGCATTTGCTGTTCAGTTGAATTTCTTTGCTCAAAGACCTTCCATGGCTTCCTACTTCAACAGAGAGTTCAAATTCAGTTGGATTCAAACTCCTCCACAATTTGGACCTTCATAATCCTTCCTTTAACATTATTTTACTCACCATTTCCTGCATATGCTCACACTGTTGCCCCTTAACCATTTCACAAGCATGTCATTCTGGCCTGCTTCCCCCAGGAATTCCTCATCCCCTTACAGCTAGCTAGTAGAGCTACACTCCCAGCCCTATTCTTCAATTTTTTTTTTTTTGAAACAGGGTCTCACTCAGTTGCAGAGGGTTCTTGCTAAATTACTGAGGCTGGCCTTGAGCCTGTGATCCTTCTGTCTCAGCCTCCCAAGTCTGGGATTACAGGTATGCGCCACCACACATGGTTTAGGATTCTTATATTTCTAAGATATGATTATTTAGTGTGGAAATACTCTGTCCACATTAAACTGTTAATCTATGAACTGTCTTTCATTCAACTGAATCTAAAAGGTAAAGAAAAGGAGAAACACATAAATGAAAGACAAAAAAAAAATGACCTTTGTATGCTAGCTTCATTTCCATGGAGGAAAACACAGGACATAGAGGGTTTGTTTGTTTAAGTTTTTTTTTTGCGGTACTGGGGATTGAACCCAGGGGCATTCTACCTCTGAGCTCCACCCCCAGCTCTATTTTTTATTCTTTATTTTGACACAGGGTCTCACTAAGTTGCAGAGGCCTCACTAAGTAGCTGAGGCTGGCCATGAACCCGGATCCTCCAATCTCAGCCTCCCAAGTACTGGGATTACAAGTGTGCGCCACCATGCCTGGCTATAGAGGATCTTAAGGAAATCTTTTTTAGAGTTGAGTTAAATTCAAACAGACAGACAGACACACACACACACGCACACGTATGTACACACAACATGCTAGCGGGGGTATCTTAGAATCAAATGGGCTAAGGTTGAATAAAAAATTCCCAAAATACTTGGAATAACTACTTTTAAAAAATCTTATTTTTTTCTTTTTGAATGCAACATCAAATTCATTTATAAGCATCTTTTATTTTTTAACTTTGTTTTTGAAAAATACTACATTATATGTTCTAAATTCTTTTTTTGTGTGTGTGTGTGTGTGGTACTGGGGATAGAACCCAGGGGCATTCTACCTCTGAGCAACACCCCCAGCCATATTTTATTCTTTATTTTGAAACAGGGTCTCACTAAGTTTCGGAGGGCCTCACTAAGTAGCTGAGGCTGGCCGCGAACCCGGATCCTCCTGTCTCAGCCTCCCAAGTACTGGGATTACAAGTATGCCTCACCATACCCGGCTCATGTTCTAAATTCTTATTTTTAGTTGAGAACTTCTGGATTTAACCTAAATTAAGCAAAATATTAAATATTACTAGTGATATTCAAATTGCTGTTTTTTTCTAATATAGATGGAACATAGCACTAAATATATTTTAAAAGACTTTATTAATAAATGCCAAAAGAAAATGAAGAAAAACAATTTATTCCTAAAACTAGAAAATGCCAAGATATCATATTTAAAGAAAGAAAGAAAATTGGTCATCCTCATAAATAAAATCTCTAGATTTCACAGATATATTAATAAATCATATCTAAAATAGTGCTAAGCCGGGCGTGGTGGCGCATGCTTGTAATCTCAGTACTTGGGATGCTGAGACCGGAGGATTCGGGTTCACAGCCAGCCTCAGCTACTTAGTGAGGCCCTCCGCAACTTCGTGAGACCCGGTTTCAAAGTAAAGTATAAAAAATAGGGCTGAGGGTGTAGCTCGGAGGTAGAACGCCACTGGGTTCAATGCCTGGTCCCACAAAATAAATAAATAAATAAATAAATAAATAAATAAATAAATAAAATAGTGCTAAAGTTAAGAATCCACTGTTCTAAGATTTTCTTTTTGAATTAAAAGGTATTTTTGAATGCTACATTTTGCTTCCTAATATTTCCTATAATCTAACAAATCAAAATATTTTTTTAGCTTCTCATTGCCCCAGGAGTAGAAGAGACTGCATTGATAATTCGACAAATTGCTGACCATAGTTTAATGACGTCAAAGCGAGATCCTCATGAGTGGTTGGATAAATCCTGGCTTGAAGTTTCACCATCTAAGGTTTATTTTTCTAGCTGTATAAATTAGATATTTACAAAGCAAATATAAATACATGTGTACTTGAACTTCCTTTCTGATAGTATATTTTACCAGGTGTACCAAATTAAGTGGTAGGTTCAATGACAAAAAATTTAATCTGCTGGAGTGAGTAGAATAAAATGGGTCACTTTCAAAAGGTTCCTGGTTGATTAATCCTTAAATTCTTTTCTAGGAAGAAATGTACTTACTTGATTTTCCATGTATTAACCCATTGGTGGCTCAACTCATGTTAAATAAAGGACCTTCACTGCACTGGTTGTTATTAGCAACTTCATGTGAACTTCAGGAACTCCTACCCGAAGTTCCAGAAAAAGTGCTAAAGGTTAGTTGAGATCCATTCTCTTATATGATTTTATTTCCTTTCCATTTGAATATTTATTTTTACCACAGACATTTCAAAATGAAGTATCCCATTTTGTTTTGAACTTCATATATCAAAGAAATAATTTACTTGAACTAAATTTCAGATAGAATTCTCATTACCTGTCAATCACATTATATATTTTAAAGCTATTTACATAGATAATTCAGTACAGTTTATCACATTTTAAATCATTTTTTCACATCTAAGATATTTTTATTGTAATTGGTTTCCCAAGCAAAGTAAGTTAAGTATTTATCTGGTAAATTTAGGCAGAAGATAATATAGGCAGTTTATATGTTTCAATAAGTTATATACCTCCTATAAACAATATAACATAATATCCAAGCTGGGCATGGTGGCACACGCCTGCAATCCCAGTACTTTGGAGGCTGAGACAAGAGGCTCACAGGTTCCAAGGCCAGCCTCAGCAACTATCGAGGCTAAATCATTTTGAAATAGTATTATATCCATAAATATTCAATCACACATCCTATTCACATCTATTTATATTACCTATTCCAAAAATCCTGTTGTCTTTCATTATAGCAGTAAAGAGTACCTTATCCAGCCAGGCGTGGTGGTGCATGCTTGTAATCCCAGTACTTGGGAGGCTGAGACCAGAGGATCCAGGTTCTTGGCCAGCCTCGACTACTTAGTGAGGCCCTCCACAACTTAGACCCTATTTCAAAATAAAGAATAAAAAATTGGGTTGGGGGTGTAGCTCGGAGGTAGAATGCCCCTGGGTTCAATCCCCAGTACCACAAAAAAAAAGTTTAATAAGTTGGGCATGGTGGCACACACCTGGAATCCCAGTGCTTGGGAGGCTGAGACAGGAGGATTGCAGGTTAAAGGCCAGCCTCAGCTACTTAGTGAGGCCTCTGCAACTTAGTGAGACCCTGTTTCAAAATAAAGAATTAAAAATAGGGCTAGGGGTGTAGCTTGGAGGTAGAATGCCCCTGGGTTCAATCCCCAGTACCAAAAACAAAAGAGTACCTTATCCTTATTGGTAATATTTTGAAATTCTTATTAAGGAAATACTATTTATATATAATTTGTTTAACTAAAAATCCTAGTACTTGGGAGGCTGAGACAGGAGGATCACAGGTTCGGGGCTAGCCTCAGCAACTTAGTGAGGCCCTCCGCAACTTAGTAAGACCCTGTTTCAAAATAAAAAATAAAATAGGTCTGGGGTGTAGCTCAAAGGTACAATGCTCCTGGAATTCAATCCCCAGTACCACAAAAATAAATAAATTATATTAAAAATTCTATTACAAGCGATTAGAAAATGATGCAAATTACATTTTTTTTTTTTGCAGTACTGGGGATTGAATCCAGGGGCATTCTACCTCCAAGCTGCACTCCCAGCCCTATTTTTTTTATTCTTTATTTTGAAACAGGGTCTCACAAAGTTGCAGAGAGCCTCACTAAGTAGCTGAGACTGGCCGCGAACCCAGATCCTCCGGTCTCAGCTTCCCAAGTACTGTGATTACAAGCGTGCACCACCATGCCTGGCCACATTTTTTATTTTAATGGAGCCTAATTATTTTATGTTTTTAATACATTGATCAATGTAATATCTATGAATAGACTGTATTTTACCTTCTTTCTATATAGATAAACATTATTATTTGTATTTACTAGGCTGATGTTTGTATTGTATTATTTTTTTTACTTTTCTAGCATTTTTGTAGCATCACTTCCTTATTCAAGATTAATTCTTCCTCCATAACAAAATCACCTCAAATGTCATCACCTCAGGAAGATAGGAATCAGACTAGTACTTTTATTTCTCAAAGTTCAGCTTCTGGCTTTTCAGACTCTGTCATTCAAGAACATCATAAATATTACTCATATTCGGACTTTGGAGAGAGACCGCAGGAAGACACAAACGCCACTTCAAATTATAACTCTTCTCTTCTGGAACTAAGAAAAATGCCATGCATTGTACCATCTGTGACCTCTTGCAATCAGACCAGCTATTGGAAAGACTCCAGTTGTAGCCCTAACATAGTGCAGAATAATCATTTTCCAATTAATATAGAATCTGAGAAAGCAGCTTATAATTCCTTTCCAAACCAGAAAGATTCAGAGTCAGATGTCTTTTCTTTGGGCCTAACACAAATAAATTGTGAAACGATAATGTCACCAATTGACACCCAGAGGAGAGTTGGCCCTAATTTTAGAAATTATCAGAAAAAGGGAACACATGAAGCAAAAGGAACCACAAATAACCAAGTTTCTGCCCCTGACTTTCCACTGGAGGGCTCTCAATCTGCTGTTCATTGGAACTTAAAGAGAAACATAGGTGAAAAACAGAATCACTCATTCAACTTAAGATATGGAGCAGAGCAGTCTACCTATAATAAATGGTATTCTCAGAAAAATCATTTATTCACTGATCAGCAAAAGTATCTATCAGATGAGTTAGAAGACTTCGCATGTGGAAGTTCAAATGCTGGGGCTGAAAATACTTTCTGGAGAGAACCACCATCTGTTCCCAGTTTAGATTCATTCTGTGCTTCTGATTCTAATGTAAATCAGAACGAATTCAGTAGCCTTTATTTCTACCAAAATGCTGGAAAATGTTTAGGACAGAAAAGGTATCTTGAATCTACATCTAACTCAGGAGTCAAGGAATCATTAACAGGTAACATCATCCAATAATTGATAAAGCTGCTCTCAAATTTAAATTAAAAAGAACCATTTCCAAATTTGTGTGTGTGTGTGTGTGTGTGTGTGTGTGTGTAGGGCGATATTGGGGATTGAACCCGGGGTGTTCTACCACTCAGCTACACCCCCAGCCCTTTTTATCTTTTATTTTGAAACAGTCTTGCTAAATTCCCACATTCTGGCCTCAAACCTGCAATCCTCCTGTCTCAGTACTGGGATTACACATATGTGCCACCAGATCCAACAATGTGTGAATGTGTGTGTGTGTGTGTGTGTGCGTGTGTGTGTGTGTGTGTGTTACTAGGGATTGAACCCAAGGGTATTCTACCTCCAAGCTACACCCCCAGCCCTATTTTATTTTGAAATAGGGCCTCACTAAATTGCTGAGGCTGGCTTTAAACCTGCAATCCTCCTGTCTCAGCCTTCCAAGTACTGGTATTACAAGCGTGAGCCACCACGCCTGGCCTGGCAATAATTTTTTGTTTTAATTACTATACTTAAAATTCTCCAATAACTTTTGGATCAAAGAGAAAAAAACTTTTGTGTCTAAGAAAATAAATGCAGCCGGGCGTGGTGGCGCATGCTTGTAATCCCAGTACTTTGGGAGGCGGAGACTGGAGGATCCGGGTTCGCGGCCAGCCTCAGCTCTCTCTCTCTCTCTCTCCCTGTCTCTCTCCCTCTCTCTCTCTCTCTCTCTATCCTTAGTGAGGCCCTCCGCAACTTCGTGAGACCCGGTTTCAAAATAAAGTATAAAAAATAGGGCCAGGGGTGTAGCACGGAGGTAAAACGCCCTTGCGTTAAATCCCCGGTACCGCAAAAAAAAAAAAAGCTTACTAATATTAAATCATCTTTGCCATTCGATAATAAACCTAATTGGCTTTTGAGGGATGATTATTTAATATGTTGTTACATATGGTTGCTAATATTTATTTATTATTTTCATTTATACATTCATGACATTAGTCTTTTGTGTTAGTTGTGCTCTGTCAGTTCATAAGTGAACTGGATGAAGATTCCATCCTTTCTCTACTCTCTTTTTTTTTTTTTCTTGCGGTACCGGGGATTGAACGCAGGGGCATTCTACCTCCGCGCTACACCCCCGGCCCCATTTTTCATACTTTATTTTGAAACCGGGTCTCATGAAGTTGCGGAGGGCCTCACTAGGTAGAGAGAGAGAGACAGGGAGAAAGAGCTGAGGCTGGCTGCGAACCCGGATCCTCCAGTCTCCGCCTCCCCAAGTACTGGGATTACAAGCATGCGCCACCACGCCCGGCCCCATCCTTTCTCTACTTTCGAACAAATTAAGTATGTGAATTATTACATACTCTTGAATGTAGATACAAAAAAAATAAATTCATTTCATAGGAAAGGTTCCTGGCAGATATAAAGAAATTTTATAATTTTTAGAAATTTTAGAATTGGCCGTGAGAGACTAATATTCCAGAAAACAACAGAGTTCTTATCATGCTGGTAGCTTGAAATCACCCATGATGGGAGTCTTTATACTACAGAAACCGGCACTCTCCACAAATCAGGCCTCCCCCACCCCACCCCGTGCCACCCTGAGAGCTGGTTTTAAACATTCACATCACATTGCTGGTACCGGCCCAGGCTGTCCCACAGGTTCACAGGGAGGGACCAGGGTCCTATCACCATTAACATTCCCTGTGGTTATTCATATATGTAAACACAGCTCTTAATTGAAGTCAAATATCTATTTTCCATGCATGAATTTACAGATTGATTTCTAAACACATAGCCCCTCCCTAGATTTATGTCCTTAGTAAATAAGCTATCCCACACACTAGAGGCTATAGGTTCATAAGAATAGCTAAAGTGAACAAAGAATAGGAATAAGGAGGAATAGGAAGGGCAAACTAAGAAGAAAATTAAAGAAAGAAAAAAAAAACTGACAGAATTGCATACACCCTCACTGCACAGATAGATTCACCCAAGGGACACAGAGAATAGAGGACATGTCTTTGAGGTTCAGTCAATCAGGGTGAGCCTCTAATTCAGATTGTAATTAATGAAAATGCATTGGAAACCTTCAGGAATTAGGAAGACCTGTCTTGAGTTGCTTCCCAAACCATTTCGGATGGTTTAACTTAAAAAGTATTAATACCAGCCAGGTGTGGTGGTGCACCCTTGTAATCCCAGTACTTTGGGAGGCGGAGACCGGAGGATCCGGGTTCGCGGCCAGCCTCAGCAAAAAAAAAAAAAAAAATTAATACCAGAAGAGACCTTAGAGATCATATAGTATAATTTCACAGAAGAGGAAATTAAAATCCAGGAAGATTTAACTATTTGCATAGGGGATATGTGTACTAATTTTTAATACTAGGTCATTAGGTACAGGTGTGTGTATGTTGAAAATGTAATTTTAATAATTATTTCCATTTGGAAATTTTTTTTTTTTTTTTGCGGTACCAGGGATTGAACGCAGGGGCGTTCTACCTCCGCGCTACACCCCCGGCCCTATTTTTTAATGCTTTATTTTTGAAACCGGGTCTCACGAAGTTGCGGAGGGCCTCACTAGGTAGAGAGAGAGAGAGAGAGAGAGACAGAGAGAGAGAGGGACAGAGAGAGAGACAGAGAGAGACCGATCGATCTATCCATTGATCAATCGTGCGCGCACATGCGCGCTGAGGCTGGCCGCGAACCAGGATCCTCCGGTCTCCACCTCCCAAAGTACTGGGATTACAAGCGTGCGCTCCATTTGGAAATTTTAACAATGTAGACAGACAACAAAGAGACGGGATCCACTTGAGTAGCTAGAAAAAAATAGTGACCCTTTTCTATTGTATGCAATAAAATGGTTTTTCCTTTTTTGCCTCTTAACAGGTTTAATGTACTCACAACTACCGCAACTCAAAAAACGACGCCTAATTTATGAAAAAATCCCTGGAAGAGTTGATGGACAAACTCGACTGAAGTTTTTTTGAAAGAGGAAAAGAACAGTGTTACCTACCATATTCTACTACTTTTCAAGATAGTACAGTAACAAAATTAGTTTGCTTATACACTAAAGAAAGTGCAATTATATTTAGATGTCTTCAATGTTTCTATATTAAACTTTCATAATATGTATTGTGTCCTATAGTTTGCATCTTTGTAAGTAAAATATTCTGATTTATTAATCAATAAAATTGTTATAAGATCCAAAATGTCTTCCAGATTCAATTAAATATCACAAAGCTATCACAGCCTTACCCTTTGAATCAAGAAGTGAAAATCACAGTCAACCTCCAGCACCAAAAACTAAGGCAAAATTGAAGTTAGAGAACTTCTCATTTTAGTGTTGTCATCCATAAACAAAATTTGGAAACAAATTAATAAGTAATTGGAAACAAATTACTAAGGGGAAACATTTGCAACCCAAATTATAGGAAAAGGGTTTACACTCCTAATATACAAATAATTCCTACAAATTGATAGGAAAAGGACAAAGAAGAATGGGCAAAATATATGAATGCATACTTCTCTTAAAAAAAATAGCCAATAAACATTTGAAACAACATGCAGCCTCATTATCTATTAGGCAAATGCAAATGAAAACAGTAAGTTAGGGGTTTGGGATGTAGTTCAGTGGTAGAATGCTTGTCCAGTGTGTATATGAGTCCCTGGGTTTGATCCCCAGCACCACACACACACACAAAAGTTACTGTTCTCACCTACTGGGTTACCATATTGGAAAAAAGAACATTTTCTTATATTGGTACAACTTTTTAGAGCAGTTTGTGTAATGTTTACTAAGATGAAAAATGCATATATATTTTGACTCAGCAATTATATTTCTAGGAATCTATCTTAAAGAAATATTCAATTACAAACCAGGCACAGTAGCACATGCCTGTAATCCCAGTACTCGGGAGGCTAAAACAGGATGGCAAGATCTCAGTAACTTAAGAAGCTCAGCAATTTAGTGAGACCCTGTCTCAAAATTTAAAATTTTTAAAAAAGGACCAGAGATCAAGCTCAGAGATAGAATGCCCCAGGTTCAAAAAAAAGAAAGGAAAAGAAATATTTAATTACGAATGAAACCTATTGTAAGAATAATTTGGTTTGCTTTTGGTTTTTGGTTTTTGTTTCGTGTGTGTGTGTGTGTATGTGTGTGTGTGTGTGGGTGTGGGTGTGTGTGTTACTGGGGATTGGGATTGAACCCAGGGCATTTTACCTCTGAGCTACACCCCCAGCCGGCTCTATTTTTTTTTTTTAATTTTGAAACAGGGTCTCACTAGGTTGATAAAAGTATTACTACTTGCTGAGGCTGTTCTCAAACCTGCAGTCCTCCTGTTTCAACCTCCCAAGTACTGGGATTACAGGCATGTGCCACCATGCCTGGCTAAGTATAATTTGTAATAGGAACACCGGGCGTGGTGGTGCACGCTTGTAATCCCAGTACTTGGGAGGCGGAGACCGGAGGATCCGGGTTCGCGGCCAGCCTCAGCTACTTAGCGAGGCCCTCCGCAACTTCGGAGACCCAGTTTCAAAATAAAGGATAAAAAATAGGGCTGGGAGTGTAGCTCGGAGGTAGAATGCCCCTGGGTTCAATCCCCGGTACTGCAAAAAAAATAAATGAAAACAAAAAATAATTTGTAATAGGAAAAAGTTGTAGACAACAAAAATGTTATCAGTAGGGGAATGGGTGAACAATATTGACTATAGAATATCATGAAACTATTATGAAGAAAAAAAATCTGTGTGCTCTGTCAAGGAAAGATGTCCACAACATAAAGAGTGAAAAAAGAAAAAACAACACATAGAACAGTATACATTGCACAACTCCATTTTTGTTTAAAAAAAGACCTCAGAGGGCCCGGCATGGTGGCGTACTCTTGTAATCCCAGTACTTGGGAGGCTGAGACAGGAAGATCGCAGGATTAAAGCCAGCCCCGACAATTTAGCAAGACTCTCAGCAACCTAGTGAGACCTGTTTCCAAATAAGAAATAAAATCAGGCTGGGGATGTAACTTGGAAGTAGAATGCCTCTGGGTTGAATCACCAGCACCAAAAAAAAAAAAAAAGACCTCAGAAATTCAAGTTTGTTCCAAAATAATAGATATATTAGGGACAATTTTAGCATACATGAATTTCACATTTTCTGATGCATGATTTTGTTCACAAGAAACACTAGGGGAACTCAAAAATTATACCCAGCTGAAATGAGCCAGGTAAGAAGACAAAAACCAGACACATCTCATCATTGAACCACGCTCAACATGTCTCAGTGCCACATCCGGTGCTTCGGTTTTCTGCCTAGAAAACCCTCCTTCCACCACTTCACAATAACTCACACTTTTTTTTTTTTTTTTTGCGGGACTGGGAACTGAACTCAGGGGCATTCTATCTCTGAGCTACACCCCCAGCCCTATTTTATTCTTTATTTTGAAACAGAGTCTCACTAAGTTGCGAAGGGCCTCACTAAGTAGCTGAGGCTGGCCGCGAACCCAGATCCTCCAGTCTCAGCCTCCCAAGTACTGGGATTACAAGCATGTGCCACCATGCCCAGCTTATGTTTTCTTTAACCGTTTAATACATACAAAACTGTGCTATCATTTTGATTGGGTTCCTATCTTTTATTTGTTACTGATGAAATTTTTTAGTGTTAAACCCCTAACCCCATATTCCCATAAGCCCCCATGGTTTTATTGTGTGATTTTACACAACTCGATAAATTTTTGGAATTCATATGTCATGTCATAGCAACTCTAATTGTATTCATATCCTTCTTAGCAATTGCTTAATATAATATACCATAGTATATTTAACCATTTTCTCACTAATGGCTTTTTTGGTCCATACCAGTTTGGGCATAAAAAATATATGGGCAGAGCCAGGTGTGGTGGCGCAGATACATCCCAAACTTTTAACAGTGGGAGTCTAGATGAGAATAAATACAAAAGTAATCCTTCTTTACACATGTGGGTTTTTTTTTTTTTTTTTGGTAGTGGGAATTGAATCCAGGAGCATTCTACTTTCAAGCTACACCCCAGCCCTATTTTATTATTTTGAATCAGGATCTTCCTGCCTCACTAAGTTGCTGAGACTGGCTTTGAAACTGCAATCCTCCTGTCTCAACCTCCCAAGTAGTAGGATTACAGGTGTGTGTCACCATGTCCAGCTCTACGTGGGTATATTTTGAAGATACAGCTGATAGTTTAGATTTATGGCATTAAGAGAAAGGACTCAGGGAAAACACCAATGTTTTTGGCCTAAGAAGCCAGAAGACTGATACTGCCATTTACAGATATGGAGGAGACTATGCAAGGAGCATAATTTGGAGAGAAGATCCAAATTTGCTGATTTGGGCAAGTTAAATTTGAAATATCTCCTGGACTTCCAAGTGTAGATAGTAAGTAGGTATTTGAATTACATGAGTATCAAGTTCAAGGCATATACAAATCTGGGAAGTATAAATTTGAGAGACATAGGTGGTATTAAAAGCAATGAAACTGAAGATTACAAGGTAGTAAATCTAGTTAACAAATAGAAGAAGTTCAAGAACTAAGGCCTGGGACAGTATTAGAGAGAAATGGAGGAAAAGGAAAGGAGATTGTGAAGGAACCACTAATGAAGTAGGAGAAAAACCAGGAGAATATGATAGCCTGGAAGCCAAATAAGACATTTCCAGAAGAAGAAAATAATGAGTTGCGTCAACTGCTACTGACAGATCAAATGAGAGGCTGCAAGAGCACTAACCACTGGACTACCAAGGTGGAGATCACTGGTGATCTTGATGAGAGCAGTGTGTCACTCAGTACTCACTGCCGTGACCCCAAACACCTGACGACCGCAACCTAGAGGAAGGAAGGTCCATGTGCTCACAGTTCTGGAGGTTTCAGGAACTCACTCCATGTCAGAACAGGCAACGTGTGCAGAGCTCAGGGCGTGGTGGCAGGAAGCAGAGAGCAGGCACGGAGGGACTCCACTCTCACCTCATGGAGGCCGGAAGCAAGAGAAAGCAAGGGGCTGGGGGAGGGATATACAGTCCCAAGGCCACACCCCCAGGACCCCTCAGCAACCAAGCCTGCCTCCAATATGGCTGCCTCCTCGACAGCATGAGGCCTGCAGGACTCTAGATCCAAACCCTAACGCTGGGCGTGGTGGTGCACGCTTGTAATCCCAGTACTTGGGAGGCTGAGACCGGAGGATCCGGGTTTGTGGTCAGCCTGAGCTACTTAGTGAGGCCCTCCGCAACTTAGTGAGACCCTGTTTCAAAATAAAGAATAAATAATAGGGCTGGGGGTGTAGCCCGGAGGTAGAATGCCCCTGGGTTCAGTCCCCAGCACCAAAAAAAAAAAAAAAGAAGTCTATGCAAGACTGTTGGTTGCCTTTGTGTCTGAGGTTGAGGCTGAAATCACATTAGGTCAACACAGCTGGCTGTCAGAAAGGAGAATTGGAAGCAGATGGGTGAGAACAAGATAGACTAGAATTTCCCAGGATGAATTAGAAGCCACAAGAAAAAAAATCAAAACCCATGTCTATCTCCCAGCACTTTCAACTTTGATGACAGAAAAGCAAGGAAGCCACCAGGTATGGTGTACCTGCCTGTAATCCCAATGCACTGGGATTACAAGCATGCGCCACCACGCCTGGCTATCACCAGCCCTTTTTATATTTTTGTGTTTTTTTAAGAAAAACAGGGTCTCACTAGGTTGCTGACAGTCTCACTAATTGCTCAGGCTAAATTGCTGAGGCTGGCTTTGAACCTGGGATCCTCCTGTCTCAGCCTCCCAAGTACTAGGTTTACTAGGTACCTGCCTGTAATCCCAATGACTCAGAAGACTGAGGAAGGAGGATCCCAAGATCGAGGCCAGCCTAGGCAATTTAGTGAGACTGTCTCAAAATAAAAAATAAAATGAAAGGGGCCGGAGATATAGCTCAGTGGCAGAGTGCCCCTACAAACAAAATGAGGTAGCCATGACTGAGGATGGAGTATTGGAGCTTTGAAGAGAAAGAAGTTAGGAAATAGTTACCTAGGAGAGTGACAGAAAAAGATCAGGGAAATAGAGAGCTCGTTTGTCATATTACAGGCCCTCTAAAGTGAGTGATCAGGAATTTAAAGTGAGAACATAGCCAGGTGTGGTGGCGCACGCCTGTAATCCCAGAATTTGGGAGGCTGAGACAGGAGGATAGCAGGTTCGCGGCCAGCCTCGGCAAGTAGTGAGACTCTCACCAACCTAGCAAGACCCTGTTTCAAAATAAAAAATAAAATAGGGCTGGAGAAGCCGGGTGTGGTGGCGCACACTCGTAATCCCAGTACTTGGGAGGCTGAGACTGGAGGATCCGGGTTCGCGGCCAGCCTCAGCTACTTAGTGAGGTCCTCTGCAACTTAGTGAGACCCTGTTTCAAAATAAAAAATAAAAAATAGGGTTGGAGGTGTAGCTCGGAGGTAGAATGCACCTGGGTTCAATCCCCAGGACCACAAAAAAATAAAAAATAAAAATAAAGTGAGAATATCAGTAAGGTCACAAACAGGGAGAGCTGTTCCCAGTAGAAAGAATACAATAGATAGAATTGCATTTAAGTGGCTGTGGCTGAGCCAAACCAGTGTAAGCAAAAGTGAGACTCAGGCAAGGGCGTTGAGGGGGTGTGCGAGGGAGTGAATATAATAATGAAAATGATATTGTCAGAAGGTTAACTGTGGTAAATGGCACACGACATAGAATGCTACTGTAAACTGGGCTGTGCATTCAGCCCCCTACAAAGTGGCCAGACATAAGAATTTAAGAGGCATCGCTCCCACTAGCAGATTGGCTCCCTGCTATCCCTGCCTCCTTTAAATGAGCGCCCTCTCCATCCCCTCTCCCCTCTCCCTCTCCCTCTCCCTCTCCCTCTCACTCTCCCTCTCCCCTCCACCTCCTGCTCCCGTCAAGGGCACTTGAGATTATCATCTTGGACCAGCTCAGTTTGAATACATGGTATTTGGCTGGGTGGGATCTGTCGTAAGGGACACATTCCAAGGGACCTGGTGTAATCTTTAAGGTGCGGGTCTTTGATGTCGTCTCCCAGTAATGGTTAATCCCTCCTTCCTCCAAGCTTTTGTCACATGTCTGCCTCACTGACCTTCTTTATTGTAACCCGTGATAATTGTTGGTTTCTGTGTTTTATTAACTTTTATGATGCCTTGTCTAAAGTTTCTATAAGAGCAAGGTACTGGCTACAGATGAACAGGAGAATTTGTCATCACTGTCTCCTCCCCGACCCCCCAATTATTAAATTCTCTGCAAATTATTATATCAGACTTCGTGTCATTTTCGTGCGAGAAGACTATTGATCAGGAAGCTGCCTGGTGCAGCAACCTTCCGTGGCAGGAACCATGGAACAATTTTCAGGGAGCTGCCTTAAAGCAGCAACCCTCCGTGGCAGGACTATGAGCAAGCAGCGCCCACCGGAACACCCCAATACTCTCCCTCTCCCTCTCCCTCTCCCTCTCCCTCTCCCTCTCCCTCTCCCCCTCCCCCTCCTTCTCCCCTGCCCTCTCCCATTCCTTCTCCCTCTCCCTCTCTCATTCTCTGAGTGATTCTCTCTGGATTCGCTGTGCCCTCCCTGCCCAGTATCTGTAAGTAATAAATCCTATTTCCTATTGGGGTATAGGAATTTGTATCTTCCATCTGAAAAACTAAGAGAACTCCAGGCCAGTTTTCCCCAGAAGCGCAGAGAGCTCAAGGTGAGCTCCCAGTGCCACAGCACAGTCAGATGGGCAGACACCGGACACAGGCCAGACAAGAGATACAGGAACACTAAAGCTTTCTCAACCTGCTTCCCGCCATGCACGTTTAGGGGCTGAAGTTAGCTTTGTTCAATTACAACAGTTATCGGCCCATTACTTCTCAAATCATTTTTAAAAATTGATAGGTTCTGATGCATTTGTTTCTGGTGAGTTCCAGGTACTAGTCACTGCAACTAATGTTCTTCCCTAGATAACATCTTCATGCCTTACATTTTTTTTTTTTTTGCCTCATATCTCTCTCTCAAAACTTAACGACAATGAAATGGAGGCTTGGTGAGGTGGGCACACCTTTAATTTGATCTTTAATTCCTCCATCTTATTTCTTTCTGGTTGGGATTTATAAAGGTTTCACCTAATTATTCTCCCAAAGGATTGTCACCTGTCACAGTGTCCCTAGGAAAATATAAATGCTCTGGGTTCCTTTATCCAAGGCAGCAATGGTGGATAGCACAGTGTTTCAGGGTAAGGGCTCTCTGAGCTACACTGCTTGGCACTGGACGCTGGTTCTAATGTCCATTACTGTTTGATTATGGTAACATATGGCTTATCTATGTCTCCCTTTTTACATCTGTAAAAAGGAGATAAGGAAAATATTCTTATCTGAGTTTAAAAATAATTGTGGGTGATAAAACTGACCCAGAGGACTTGAGGTCATACAGATAAGATGTAAATGATCTAATATATAAATACTTAGAATTTGGCATGTAAGTACCCAATAAACGAGAACGAGTTGCTTTTATATTCGAATCCAACAGATTGAAAAACGACATCTCATCGCCACCTCGTGTACATTTCCCCTGCGTACAGTGGAGAGAGGTGCTGCTTCATTTGGATTTTCTCTTCCGTTTGCTTCTTCGTATCCTTCACTTGTTTTTCCTTACCACGTTATCAGAATCTTCTGTGTATTAGGGATATGAGCCCGTTATCTCTCACATACATGGCAGATGTTTTTCTCCATCTTTTGCTTTTTTATTTGGTTTGTAATGGTTTTTGCCATTGAATGAGCTAATTCAATATTTAATTAAATTGCTGCTTTTTTTGTGGCACTCTGGAGACTAAACCCAGGGGCATTCTACCTCTGAGCTACATCCCCAACCCTATTATCCATTTATTTATTTATTTATTTATTTATTTATTTATTTATTGTGGTACCCTAACCCAGGGGAATTCTACCTCTTGAGCTACATCCCCAGCCCTATTTTTTTTATTGTGAGACAGGGTCAGGTTTGAGGCCAGCCTCAGCAACTTAGTGAGACCCTGTTTCAAATAAAGAATAAAGAATAGGACTGGTGGTGTAGCTCAGACGTAGAATGCCCCTGGGTTCAATCCCCAGTACCACACACACAAAGAAACTATTCTTAGATACTTATTTTCCATATGAACTTTATACTTTATTTTCCTTTAAAAAATAGGAATTATACTAAGTAGAGTTTATTTAGACTGTTCTCTATAGCTCCCCTCTTCCTCACCCACCTCCAGAGGGGCTCACCATGTTGCCCAGGCTGGCCTGGAACTCCTGCGCTCAAGCCATCTTCCTGCCTCCACCCCCCCCAAGTAACTGGGACTACAAGCGCACATCACACCCAGTCCAAAACCTTGTACTCTCGTACTTTTGCTAAATTTACTCCAAGAATTTTTTAAGAGTCTTGTCATGAAAGTAGAAATGGAATATAGTTTCCATTTCCATGTTTTACTAGCTATTGCCAGTTAGAAAGTGCTTTTTATTTTTCTGTATGTATTTTGTATCGTCATCCTCCTAATTCTATTACAAATTCAAGTATTTCTTTTCCTGGACTCTCATGAGTTTCCAAAGCATATAATTATATAACCGTAAGTACAGATATTATTTCTTCTAAAGTGTTTATACCATTCCATATTCTCATTTACCATACTAAGAATTCCGAAGCAATGCTAATAAGTAATGGTAAGTAAAGACATCTTTGTCTTGTTTCTGATATGCAACATTTTATCATGTAATATATTTGATACTATAGACAAACTGTTGATTTTTTTTTTTTTTTTTTTTTTTTTTTTTTTTTTTTTTTTTTTTTTTTGCTGTACTGGGGATTGAACCCAGGGGCATTCTACCTCTGGGCTACATCCCAGTCCTATTTTTTTATTCTTTATTTTGTTTTTTGTTTGTTTGTTTGTTTTTTGCAGTACCGGGGATTGAACTCGGGCGTTCTACCTCCGCGCTACGCCCCCGGCCCTATTTTTTATACTTTATTTTGAGACCGGGTCTCACGAAGTTGCGGAGGGCCTCACTAAGTAGAGAGAGAGAGAGAGAGAGAGAGAGACAGGGGGAGAGAGAGAGAGAGAGAGAGAGAGAGAGAGAGAACCCGCACGCGCGCATGCACGAGCTGAGGCTGGCCGCGAACCTGGATCCTCAAGTCTCTGCCTCCCAAGTACTAGGATTACAAGTGTGCGCCACCACACCCGGCTCTTTTTGTTCTTTATATTGAAACAGGGTCTCACTAACTTGCGGAGGGCCTCACTAAATAGCTGAGGCTGGCCGAGAACCCAGATCTTCCGGTCTCAGCCTCCTGAGTACTGGGATTACAAGCGTGCGCCACCATGCCTGGCTTAAGAGAGAATTTTTTAATGGAGATTTTGAAAAATGCTTATTGTTAGTAAGATAGATAATGGAACATATCTATGATACAAAGATAAAATAGACAGTTGAAGATAAAGGAGAGAAAGGACAATTGATAGTGTGATATTTCAGAGAAAGCAAAATAGATCCAGAGAAAAAAGGGGGGCTGTAGAAAGCAGACACCTGAATTATTACGATGCAATGGAAGCGTTTGAGATCGCTTAGATCTGGCAATTCAGAGGGGCTAGAAGTTAAGGGCGATCCCATATAATGGCCTCTGTTTTCTCTACTGTAACACTACCTATGCTCAAAGATATGTCCGTTTATTTATTTAGGGGTTTATACACAGCTATTTCAAAGAGCAAATGTTGTGAGTAGCAGATCTTTTTCATGTTATACACACATTTACTTTTCAGGCATTTACAAAATTCTACAAGAACTTACAAACAAGAATTTTACCTCCCACTTCCATCACTCAACTTCACAAGCAAACAAAAATCCATGAAACCTTAAAAAAACAAAATTCGACACAAAATGTTGCTGTCATAGAAAATGAGGAAGTAAGCAGAATTTATTTCCAAGCTCTTCAAAGGTTATTACAAACACAAGTAAAGTGTTCTTCCAAAACTGTCCCAAATTAAATCAAAGGCACGTCATCAAAGTAAAACACCTGTGACATGAAGAATTCTTTTGGGTTATAATATTTGTACATTACTTTGTTTTTAACCATTCGTAATGTTTGGTATGTAAATCATGCTGTAAACATTTTTAAAGACATGAAATAACATACTATCTTTTAAAAGTACAACCACAACTATAAAGTAAAGGAACTTAAGAGGGCAAAGATCAAATCTGCTTCATACACAAGATGGGGCAACCCAATATACAACATAGTGTTAGTCTTTCCAAACAAGTTTGCTAAGAAACATATGTCATGTTTAGTGTTAAAAATTAATCCATCTACTCACTTAGAAAAGTCAAGACATCATTTGATTAGTAAAGCCTATTCTTCTCCCTAGCTTTATACATTCTTGTCTTCGTTTAGTAATTGTAAATTCGTGATAAAAGAACAAATTTTATCATAGTATACAAATCTTAGGAACAAATTACAAATATTCAATTTTTTAATAAACAAAAACGTTTTCCTTCCTAAAATGTAAACATCCAGTAAACAAAACATACATGATATTCCAGGTCTAGCAACACCAGCAACTTACTTATTAAAGAGGTGTATTTTGGTATATTTGGTGGTAAGGTTTTAGTTTATCTTAATATAAAGCACTTCACCAAAAGAACCAGGCCATTAGGATTTAAAACTCTACTCCTTCACTGTAGAAAATCATTAAGGTTTGTAGAATTTTGGCTATAGAACCAGGCCAGAGGAAAGGTCTGAAATATCTAAGTCATTTGGCGAGAAGAGAGCATTTTCTTGAGACTTGGAGGCGGTCACTCATCGCTTTGTACTTGAAGGCAGTCTTCAACGAAGTTCTTCCCTACTGAAAAGAGAGTTTGGTTTTCACTTTAGTAAGATTTATTCATTACTATTCATCATTTCATAGGGCATTTAAGTATTCACAAAGCAGAAAGTAACGGATTAATACAATAAAACAGCTAAACCATGCCACTGGATGAGTAGTACTCAAGAAAGTGCTTTGTAAAAAGGAAAATGCTATGCCAACTTAACTATTATTATTTTTTTTCTTCCCTTTTTGGTGCTGGGGATTGAACCTAGAGGCATTCTACCTCTGAACTACACCCCTAGCCCTATTTTATTTATTTATTTTTTGTGTGTGTGGTCCCAGGGATTGAACCCAGGGGCATTCTACCTCCAAGCCACACAAGCCCTATTTTTTATCCTTTATTTTGAAACCGGGTCTCACGAAGTTGCGGAGGGCCTCACTAAGTAGCTGAGGCTGGCCGCGAACCCGGATCCTCCGGTCTAAGCCTCCCAAGTACTGGGATTACAAGCGTGCGCCACCACGCCCAGCTCTATTTTATTTTTATTATTATTTTTTTGTGGGGGGGGTGGTACTGGGGATTGAACCCAGGGGCATTCTACCTCCAAGCTATACCCCCAGCTCTATTTTTTATTCTTTATTTTGAAACAGGGTCTCACTAAGTTGCAGAGGGCCTCACTAAGTAGCTGAGGCTATCATTAATTTCTAATATGCTACCAGAGAGGTATTTTCATTTCAAGTATCAATTTTTCTTTTTTTGTGTGGCACTGGGGATTGAACCCAGGGACATTCTACCCCCGAGCTATATTCCCCAGCCCTATTTTATTTTTATTTTGAAACAGGTCTCGCTAGGTTGATGAAAGTCTCACTATTTGCTGAGGCTGGCCTTGAACCTGCGATCCTCCTGTCTCAGGTACTGGGATTACAGGCGTGCGCCACCACACCCAGCTCAGTTATCAATTTTTAAAGCACTTTTAACCCTATTCACACTTTTGCCCAGTAGTTACATTCCCTCTTCTGTTAAAATACAGAGATCTATTCTTGAGCCTTGAGGAAAGAAATCATAGCTCATGGTATGACCTTGAGGAAAGAAATCATAGCTCATGGTAGGCACACTCTGCAGAGTCCTTAAGTCTCAAGAATTGCAAGACAGATGTAATATCAAGTAGCAAATCATAACTCTGGGGTAGTGGGATAGTGTGATGGTGTAAGGACCGAGGACGAGACTAAGGTCAAGAAATTACCACCAGATAAAGAGCTCAAGTACCTAAGGACAGTAGCATCTCATGAGTTAGTGCCAACGAGAATTAAACTTCTCTTAACGGGATGTATTCTACAGGCAGGTAGCTACACACTAGAGTCGTCCTTCAGGGAAAGTTGCGCATTTTGCTGGTCTTTTAAACAGTAGATATTCAAACCTCAGTTGCCCATGTCCTTTGAGAAGCCCTGCGATGCTGCCATGGCCCCGAGATGGCACGGTGTGTCATTACTCACCAGTCTTCAGAGTAAAGCACAGGATCTGGGCTCCCGGAAGGGGTTGCTTCCGGCGGGCACGCCGACCAGCAGGGCGTCCTTGCAGGCGTTCTGCATGCAGTACTGCTGCAGCTCTGCGGCCGCCTGCGAGACCTGAGACAGAGGCACGACAGGCGCTGCTCACAGCCAGGCCCTTTCAGCGTCACCTGATACCCTGAAAGCGATCCTACCACCTGATAGAGCCCCGCTTTTTGCAACCTCCAAGTCTCTTTTTTGCTGACTCCAAAGGGGAAAGGTGACAATTTCTGTGAACTGCAATTTAAGATATTTTGGGTTGAGTTGTTTACTCAACAAAGGTAAGAAAGAGGTGGAGCTTTGATCCATTTAGAATCCTGGTTTTGAGACTAAGTCGGTAAAGAAATAGCTCATGCTAGTGTTCCTTGTACAAATTTTTGTCATGTAAAGCATGCATTCATATATCCAAGCTCGCCATGTGAGAAAACTGTTTTAATGTTTGGGTTTGTGTGTTTGTTTATTTTGATACTGGGGATTGAACCCAGGGGTGTTCTACCTCCTGGGTACATCCCCAGCCCTTTTTATTTTTTATGTTGAAACAGGGTCTAAGTTTCCGAGGGCCTCACTAAGTTGCTGAGGCTGGTCTCCAACCTGCAATCCTCCTGTCTCAGCCTCCCAAGTACTGGGATTACAAGTGTGCGCCACCACACCTGGTCAGTCATCTGTGGTTTTTTTTTTGCGGTACCGGGGATTGAACGCAGGGGCGTTCTACCTCTGCGCTACACCCCCGGCCCTATTTTTTATACTTTATTTTGAAAAGATCGGAAGAGC
>PVJS01029034.1:0-25081 GCA_004027185.1 Glis glis
CACACACACACACACACACACACACACACACACACACACACACATATACAAAGTTGCTGAGGGCCACACCAAGTTGCAGAGGCTGTGATTCTCCTATCTCAGCCTCCCAAGTACTGGGATTACAAGTGTGCACCATGACATCTGGCCCAGACTTTTATTTTTTAGAGCCCTTTTACCTTCATGGCAATATTGAGTGGAAAATGCTGTGTTCCCATGGATCACCCTAACAACCTCCCCCACTATGAGCGTTCTGCACCAGAGTGATATGTTTACTGAGGTTGATGAGCCTCTGTTGACATGTCATTACCCATTATCACCTGAGTCCACAGTTTATATCAGAGCTCACCTTTGGTGTTGTACATGCTATGGGTTTTGACAGATGTACAATGACACATACAAGACTGTGTTCACTGCCCTAAAACTCCTGTCTTCTGCCTGTTCATCCCTCTCTGCCCACCAAGTCCTGGCAACCACTGATCTGTTTATGGTCTCTGTCATTTTGCCCTCCCCCAAATGTCATGGAGTTAGAGTCATATGGTTTGTAGTCTTTACAGATTGGCTTCTTTCACTTACAATTATACACTTAAGTTTCAACGATATAATATCAATTCTTAAAATGTCCTTTGGTCCCCCCTCCCACTTCCAGACTGAGCCTTAGCCCAGCTTGAAGATTCCTTTTCCTTGTCCCCACTCACATCTTAGTCTCTCAGTTCCAACCTGACTTCAAGAGTTCCTCAGTCTCTTTGTCATGCAGACTAGCTTTGGTCTACTCTCTGAGGTCCTAGTACTCACTTGATCATGCACATTCTCTGCATTACCTCACCCACTCCTTGTAGACTCACCAAGGTCTTTCTACAGACAAATACATTCTCCTCTAAGAGAGATTCTGTTTTTAACAAATATAAAATATTCTCCATTTCTTTGAACCCACTAAAGCTGCTCTAAGGGAGGCTGACAGAGCTGCTGGAAATAGCTGAGAGTCCCATTTGTGTTAGAGCAAGGCTGAGCCTCTCAAGAAGGGAGGGAGAGGGCTGGCTTTTCTAGAATTACTTCCTGCCCTCCCCAGACTGGCCCAGGAGTCTCAGGATAAGGCATCTGAATGAAGACCCTACCTGGCAATAGACTCCACCTCCACCCCAACCATGACCTCTCCTGGAATCTCTACTACCATGATCCCGGCTCTTCCAGCCATGGGTTGACACCCTTCTCTGACTCTTTAACATTCTCCCAAGGTTCAATCCTTGGTACCCATATCTTCTTCCTCAACACTTATTTTCTTATAAACTCATTCAATACACTGAACCACATTCAGCTGCCATTGGCTCCACCTCTGTTTTGAATTCAGGCTCAGGGACGGGGACTTCTATTGATCATCTCAAAGGCATCCAAAACTCAATGGGCAAATCAAATTGGTGTTCTTCTCATCCAAGCCTACGGCTTCCTGATTTCCCACATTCTCTGTTTGATGCCATCAATATTTTGATCCTTTGTTCCTTCTTCTTTTTTTTATTTCTTTCCCAGCCCCACAGAAGGATACAGTTTTTAAAATATATATTTTATTGGTGCATTGTATATATATCATATTGAGGTTATATATCATATTGTATATCATATATCATATTGAGGTTCAGTGTGCTGGAAACATACATGCACACAACACCTGGTGTGATTCCCTCCTGATCCCACCTCACTCACTCCCCTTCCCCATTCATAGTATTGAAATTGGTATTGATAACTTCACACATGTACAAAGGATTGCTTGCCCTTTACATTTCTTGCTCCCATCTGTACTCATCACCTGGATCTGTGGATGGGTCTCCCTTGTACTTCAACCTCCATTCCCCACCTGCTCCCTGAATTTCAAATCTCATCATCTCTCACACCAAGTCAGTACAGGGATCTTTGAGCCAGCTAACCTCTTCTTCAATACTCCCGAACACAACTCCTAGATTAAACTTCTTATAGAGATTATCCGTTATCCCCCATTAATGACCATCAATGGTCATCCCCATCAATGATCATCAATGACCCCATCAATGACCATCAGTAGTTCTCCATTGTTTATGGGGGAAAAATATCCTTAGACTTTCCAGTCACTATGTGACTCAAGTCTGGTCTCAACCAAACTTGTTAATTTTGTCTCATTGCTCCTTTTCGTGCAACCTAGCCAAATAATATTATTCTCTGTTCCCCAAATTCTCTGTGTCCTTCCTCTCTCCATATTTTTGTTTGTATTTTCTCTGTCTGCCTCTAATTTTTTTCTCTTCTACCATTGCCTCTCAGATCCTATCTATAACAAATGCCTGTCTAAAAAGCTATCTTTCCACAAAGCTTTCCTTTTCTTGCTTCAGGGAGTAATGTTCTCTTCCTTTCCTAAAATCATGATTTTATTTTTATATTATGCATTAATGTTTGTAAATTATAATTGTATGTTAGGATCCCCCTACCTTTAATATTGAAGGATCCTTGAGGAGATTTACTATGTCTAGTTCACCTTTGTATCTTTTAAAGCAAGCAATCTATGCTTGAATAAATCACTCTATAAGCTTGGCAGGAAGCACACTGGGTTCCAAGGGGATGGAACAAAAGCCCAGTGAATTTTGAAGCTAACGTGGGAGCAGGAAGTAGCAGCATGCATTATTGAGCCTAGTGGGCAATGCTGAGGTAAGTGAATACATTTACCTGGGAAGAGGGCTTTGCCTGGGGAAGGCAGGGATGTTGACAGCATCCTTCTCCAGCCTTACAATGTTGCCTCTGGCTGGCCCCAAGTGTGGGAGCCTGTGGACATGGGCAGGGCTGAGCTAGAGCATGTGTTATGTTGGATTATTCATTACACTCAGAACAATGGGGAATTCTGCTAGGGAGAGTGGGGGAGTTTGCTGGAAGTCTGTGTTACATCTCATAATATTACATCCAAGTCTTTTGTGGAATGTAACCCATTACCATATCCCTTGGGTGGCTCACAGTGACAGAATCATAACATGTTAGAGTTGGAAGGAAATTCAAAGAGGATAGTGTCAAATCTCCTAGTTTTATGGGGAGGGAAATTCAGACCCTGAAAGGTTAAATCACTCTCCCAGAGTTACAGAGACATACATAGCAGAGTGAAGATGAGAACTCAAAGGAGAAAAGAAACATTTGTCAACACTTACTCGGTGCTGGTGCTGTATGTCAACCAGATGAGGTGAACCTTGTATTTCTCTTTTGCAGGCAAGATGGTAGCAGCTCAGAAAGGTAAAATGTCTTGCCTGGGTTTCATAAATGACACATTCATGATTTGGTCTCAGATTCTGACTCCAGAGAAATGGTCTTTTCCCCATGTAGTGCTCCTCATTGAAAGATGAGCTGCTGGGAAGGTACCTGTCTTTGCAAAGTAGGGCACTGTCTTCATAAGCATATCCTGCATACACAGAGCTTTTGATATCCTTCACAAGAACGGCTGGTCGACTCTGCACAATGACCCTAGGAGGCAATTACCATTCTTCTCATTTTGCTGGTAAGAAGCTATGCCAGTCTTCCCAAAACAACTGGGCTTATCGAAGGTACAACTGGGATGGGGATTGCATCAGTTTTGCTAGCTTTTTAGACTCTGGTCTCCTCATCTGTAAAAATATGGAATCTGGACATTTTCCATCCTAATGTTTCATAGAATTCTACTCCTTCAAGGCCAGTGCCAGTCATTCTGCATCTCTAAGCTCTCATCAAACGGTAGAGTCAACCAAAATAGCTTCACTCACCAAATTTCCTAGAGGGTGATCATTTTTGCCACTCTGTGGCATTGACTGTCTTGCACTTTAAGAAAAATTTTAAACTGTGCTGGGAGAGGACAGAAACATTTTTGGGGACTGTGATGTCTTTATCTTTCTGAGGTAGGAAACTGATGACTAGGGGGTAGTATTTTCTAGGATTCTATAGATAACTGATCCCCGGGAAAAAAGGAGACTATGGATACAGCCTAGCCCTAGATAGATGGTGCCCATGGCTATGACTGGGGTAAATGGCCCATTCTGAAGGCCTTTGGGTTTGGCATGAAGAATATTCAATGAGAATGGCCCACCAAAGCCGATGAAGTCAGCATTAAAATGAATGTGGAGGGGGAGGGAAAAGCCACCCTGAGTCTTATTCCCATGGAAACAGTAATTGTGGTCTTGGATTTTGAGCACAGCATAGGTAATTAAGTGAATCAGAGATTAAAATAGAGCTTCACACATATCAATTTAATGGGTGGGAAGGGGTTCAGAATTTGAATGTGGTCAGAGCATTAGATGCCATAATTAAAAAGAGATAGACAACTGCATGAACTACATGGCTGTTAAGGCCATTTTGTTGGTCAGGGATTCTTTGACCCTGCCCTTGCATTTCTCATCCCTTAATACAGACACACAACCCAAGTATGTTCATGATGAGGGCGTTGAGTTTGGCCAAACTTCTCATTTATCTGCCAAGAGGTATTGAATATATTTGATTTTCACAACTCAACTTCCTTTTGATAACTGGAGGACATGTCGTTGGCAGTCTACTAAAGCTAACAGGTACTAGATATTTAAAACCTTTGATTTGGTTTACAAATAACTGCCAAGTTGGCATCTGGTCGGGGTCTGGGGCATTGTCCTTTGTGTCTGCTCTCAGTCACACTTCTGAAAGGAATTGAGATCCCGGGGGGAAACCTCATAAAATCTATGTCTCTACCTTCAATCCAAGTTGATAACAAAGAACATAAGGCAGACAGAATATAAAATCAAAATACCCTTTCCCACCATTTTTAAATATGTAATTTGGATTTCAAATTCAGCTAACATAGAACTGGTCTCAATCAAATTATTCAATTAGAATGGTAAGCAGAAATCATCGGATACTAGTCTTAATGATTGAAATTATGCTAGTTCAAAAACCACAAAATAAAGATCTTTACTTGTCTAAATGAATTGATTAGCAAAATATGAATGAATCCTCTTTCCCGAACTCTCATTTTGGAAAAACGGGTCTTTTATATCTTGCATAAAAACCACAATGATCTTGATTGTCATAAGGGTAATATTTGTCATGAAAGCAAGGGACAATTAGATCATTATTTTTCAAAAGTTTGTGATATTGGTTTGGCAGAAAAATTCCAGTAGAAATAAAAATGTATATTCCCTATTCATTAATATTATATCAATGAGAGAGTGTCATCTATAAATGCTACTATCTATAAATGCTACTCATGGTATCAGGCATAATTTAAAAAAGTTCCAGGATTTCTAGGGTCATTTTTTGGGATTTGTATTTTCTGATTTTTAGAAGGTCTTAAGAAATTAAAAGTAAAAGAAAAGTTACACTTTTTTTCTATTTTTAAAGTTCTTTGGCTCTCTCAGAACCTGTGTTAGTCAGCTTTTTAATGCTGTGACCAAAATACTTGACAAGAACAACTTAGAGAAGGAAAAATTTATTTTGGTTCATGGTTTCAGAGGTTCAGTCCATGGTCGTCAGGCTACATGGCAGAAACATGGTGGCAGTGTGTGGTAGAGGAAA
Organism: Glis glis; assembly: GCA_004027185.1. NCBI lineage: Eukaryota > Metazoa > Chordata > Mammalia > Rodentia > Gliridae > Glis > Glis glis. Next base: position 5,512 of record PVJS01029034.1, read on the forward strand.
GCTACTCTGCTTCTGGCACCTGGGCAGCAAGAGAGGAAAGGCTCAGGGAGAAGATAAGCCCTTCCAGGCACATCCCCAGTGACCTACTTTCTCCAGCCATGCCCCACCTCCCACCAAATAGATTAAGCCACTGATGATTTTACAGCCCTCATGATTCAATCATTTCCTAAAAGCCCTACCTTTGAACCTTGTTGCATTGGGGACCATCCTTTCAACATATAAACTATGGGGGGCATTTCAGATCCCAAACATAACAGATCCCTAACACAGATGTCTGTCTCGGATATTCACATTTGAAAGCTAACAGGCATGTTTCCATTAGGGATACCAACCCTCTTCCCCCAATCTCTTTCTCCACCTGATGATCTTTGTCTTCTCACTCACCCTCTTTTTCTTTTTATCAAAACCTATACCTTCAGGATTCTTTCCCTCTCACCATATTTATATATTGCGTTCAGAAAGAGTTCCCTTTACATTCAGTAAAGAACGCATGCTGCTCAACTTTCTTAATATTACAACCACAGTGGAGCGCATGTGTCCTAGGCATGATTAGCATTCCTGCCTTACCTGGCTTTTGACTGCTTCCCATTCTACTTCATAGCCATGGCCATGGTCATCGTCACGGTCTGTCATGATTCCATTTTGTGCTGCTATAACAGAATACCTGAGACTGAGTAATTTATGAAGAACAGAGATTATTTTCTTATAGTTATGAAGGCTGGAAAGTCCAAGGTTGAGGGGTCTGCATTTGGTGAGGCTCTTCTTGCCGCACCATCCCATGGTGGAAGGCAGAGGTCAAGAGAGCGTGTGTGTGTGTGTGTGTGTGTGTGTGTGTGTGTGAGAGAGAGAGAGAGAGAGAGAGAGAGAGAGAGAGAGAGAAGGCAAGAGGCCAAACTCATCCTTTATCAGGAACCTATTCCCAAGATAATGGGATTAATCCATTATCACTTCTTTGAGAACCCATCTTAAAAATCCTATCTCTGAGCCAGGCATCGTGTCATATACCTGTAATCCCTGTATTTGGGAGGCTGAAACAGAAGGGTCTCAGGTTCAAGGCCAGCCTCAGCTACTCAGCGAGGTCCTCAGCAATTTAGTGAAACCCTGTTTCAAAGTAAAAACATAAAATAGGGCTGAGGGTGTATCTCAGAGGTAGAATGCCCTTGGGCTCAATCCCTGGTACCACAAAAATAAATAAATTTTAAAAAATAGAAGGGAAGGGGTACAAGGGAAGGGGAAGGGCAAGAAAGAAGTGAATCTATGGAATTACTGTCATAAACACTGTGTATATATGAGATTATACCAACATCATTCTCAGTGCTACATGTGGGGGAGAGGCAGGGGGGAGGGACACCAAGAGCTGTGTGCATGTATGTTAACAGCAAACTGATACTCATTGTGATGTGAGACTACAATGCACCAATAAAAACATAAAAAATAGAAAAGAAAATAAGTCCCATCTTTCAACACTGTTGTATGGGGGACTAAATTTCTAACTCATGAACTTTGGGAGACATATTCAAATTATATCCGTGACTCAGTTTCCGTACTATATTAGTGACCATCTCATGTGTTTGTTGTTGGGTCTAGCATTGTCCACAGTTTTTCTGGCCCCCATACTCATCTCTCTGGCCTGTGCTTAGGGGCAATATTTTTTCTCTATTTAGTCCACAAAGGCTGTAATGGAAGTGTATGCACGGAATGTAATGGAAATCCCATATCCCCTTGATTTCATGTGGCAAATTTGGAAAGGCTCTTCCTTGCAGAAGAAAAACTGAGAGACTGAAGAGTAAATTTGATGTTGGCAGAATGAAGATGGAAAGTGGCCAATGCCTACTTTGAGTGTATGTTTAAAGGCCAAACCCTTAGCTGCTTCATAACATAGTTTCACCCCCACTATCTTCTACTAATAAGAAAAAGTTGAGGGCTTGCTCTGTATCAGCCATCCTCCTGAAAGCTCAGAATCTCCCAGCATCTCAGCAATCAGACATGAACAGCTCCTGAAATTGTGCTTATTCGACTGAGAGGCTACCCCCTGCCACAGCTGCGACTTGGGCTGAGCTCACAGCCAAGTGGAGGTCCCCTGTGTGAAAGTCTAACAAGGACTCAGAGGCGGCTTTTGCTAAAAACATTGACTCTTCACTTGGGCCTGCGAGTGTAAAAAAAACTTGGCATCTCTGCCTCCATTTTTCATCGGTCTCCTTTGCTCTGAGTCAGTCACTGTGGATTCCAGGAACAACGGGTGTGATCAATAAACATCTTGTGATGAGTTAAAACTACCGTTAGACAACAGCAACTTTCTTATCACCAGGGGCAAGGCCCCTGCCTGACCCATCCTGAGATAATGATCGGCCAGATCAGTTTGCCCACCACTACTTGACTGTACACACTTCTGGTTCCCCTTCTCTGTATACTCTGGAAGCTCAAGTCAGTACCCCACCAAAAAAATAGGGCTGGAAGTGCTGGTCCCCTTGTCTTCCTGGTATAACTATACTGATTAAAGCTCCTTTCCTGCTTTTCAGCATTACTTTTCCATTTAGTTTTTGGGCCGAGTATCTGAATCCGATTTGTTGGGACCCCCAGAGTCCAGCTTCTGACCTAGGACTCTGGTAACAAAAATGAATGCTGGCAACAGCTCCCAGGTTGCATGACTCTATGGAGGGTCTGTCTGTGTCCCACCTGGAGCTTGGGCAGTTATGGGACTATGCAAGGTCAATCAATTATTAACTCTGCCACTTTCCCCTCCCTGATCTGCTCTCAACTCTCCATCACCCTCCACTCAGGTTTCTGGATCTTTAATAATATCTAATCCACAGTTACCTGTGTTCAGCAAAGGATCCTATCTCTGCTACAGAATTTTTAGGTGCAAGTACCTGATATCATATTGTAGGATCAGAGTGTGTCCTCTATACAAATGAATCTGAGCCCCAGAGATAGGATGTGGTACAATCAGCATTGGGCAGGGGTCTCTCCAAGGACCCCAGGACACATGCTAAATGCATTGTCATTTGCTTCCTCTGTAGAGAGGACTGAACCCTTTCTTTTAAACGTGTTTCCCCCTTTCCAGTCCTGCCCTAAGCTCTCCCTGTACAGGTCTCCTTGAGCCTCCTGCTGCTCCCACGACAGGCCCTGGGGTTGGCAGTAGAGCAAGGAAAAGGAGTCTTGATTAAAAACCTCATTGTGGTAGCTGGGCAATCAGGTGTTCATTATCTCGTGACATAGGAGTACTGAAATGGAACATTCACATATTTTAAACTTGCAGAGCATTGTGCCTTAATATAATTATTTTTGAAAGATTCTTCATCAGAAAGGTTAATAAGAGCAATATAGGTTAATGGCGGCACCAAGGAATCCAACATCCTCTGATAATTGACCTTATTGATATGTAAAGTGTCCTGTGCTTCACCTTGGGGTGGCCACTGCTCTCCCTAGTCAATTATCTGGTAATGACACCTGCCTCTTCCGCCGCTGCCGAACTGTGGGTAGTCTGTAGTCTCTCTGCCTTCCCCAAAGGGAAGCCTTCCTTAAAATTCTGGACAGATGCTAGCTAGTTCCCTGACTTCTTGCATCAGGATGGTTGAAAAGTGGAGGAAAGAGAGGTGATGCTTCTGGAGCATATCTGTCCCCCAGGCAAACTCTTTTGTAGGCTTTGATCTCCTTAGACCTCACAACCCTTGTGTGCAGCAGGCTTGGCTCAATCCATTTTACAGATGGAGAAATCAATGCTTTGGGAGGATACACCATATGCTCAATGGTCAGAGTTGAAAGCGGTGTTGTTGCTCGTTAGGTTTTCCTGTGACTCAGCCCCTGCTCATGTAGCCATCCCTGTGCATGCCTCAGCAAAGCTCAGTTGGAAAGATTCAAAAGGAGAGTGGAGGGGGAGGTGAAGACCTGACTCTGGTTCTTCTGCCTTTGTGCCACTGTCAGTTCCTGAGTTCTCTCTCTCAGGTCAGTGGAGACAGATGCTGAGCTGCAGGCTTGTGAAGGGTCCTTTCGGAGCTGAATGTCCTTCACAGAAATCCATCTGGAAGTCGAGCATCCACAGTGACTTCTTGTCATTCTCTCCTGGCCCTGAACCTGATCTTGCTTTAAATGCTGATGCTGACAGCTTGATGGGACCCAAATGGCTGACGTGGTGCAGTTAGAGCCAGCCCTATGCAAAGCATGGTGTGCAGTACAGAGAGGATGCTAAGCAAAATCGCCACGGGTGCCCATCGTGCTTTGAATCTCCACTACTTTCTCTCTGGCTCCAACCTGGAGATCTGCCTCCAAAAAGTCTAGACCATGGTTATCAATAACTTAATCCCCAAGGATGGGCTTCGGATCTGAGCTTTGTCTGGGATCCTTTCTGGGGTCCTAGCCCCATTGAGGCCTCCTAGAGAGAGTCTCAGGGTTTCCAGGGTCATTTTTACCAGGTTTCTGGGGGAAATATTTAGGGAACTTGGTTGGAATTGTAGGGGTACGGTGCCAGTGTTCCCTCCTCATTCCTGAGCTTGTCAAGAGACAGAAATCACTGTGTCTCAGGTTATCTAAAGAAGGAAGAGTTATTTTTACCAGCATAAATATTTCAGAGTCAATCGAGTGACAATCCAGATGGCAGAGATTTCCCCTAACCTTGGTAGGGCTGGGTGACATAGATTAAATGGTTATTTTCTCCTTCCTGAACTCTCCAATGGGTATGGAACAGCCTTTCCCATAGTCTTCTCTACAGTGGTCAGCGAGTTAATCAATGTTCACTCAGCATCTATAGGAGAAAGGTTTAGGAAATATCAGGCCAGATGTGCAGGCACCGTGCTAGACTGAGCATCAAAACCCTGTGATTTTTTTACCTGGATGGCACTTCTGACTGGGTGACTTTGGACAAGTTACTTAAAGTTGATAGAAACATCTGCTTCCCAGGCTTGTTGTGGAGGCTCAACAAGGAAATGAAAATGAACATGCCTAATATTACATAAGGGCTCAATGCATCCTGGTTAAAGTCCCTTGCTTTTGAGAAATTTTCATTTTCTAATTTTGAGGAATAATCTAATCATGAGCGCCCCTCTCCCCATCGTACATGTACTAAAATGACTGAGTGCAAAGAGGAGGCCATCAATGGACCCAATATCCTATTGAGTTTGAGGAAGCTGTTCTAATGATGTAGTGGCCAGTCTATGATGGACGGCATAGATGACGGTGGTCCCATAGATATAACAGAGCTGGAAAAAAACTCCTGTCGCCTAGTGACTTGGGATTCAGCTTAATGTTGTAGTTCAATGTCTGTGGTATGCTGGTGTAGACAAACCTACTGCTCTGCTAGTCACATAAAAGTCTAGCACATGCAATTATGCGCAGTGCTTAATACTTGACCATGGTCATCAAGGACTACGTTCCTGGTTTATGTGTTTACTTGATCATAATCATAAACGACTATGTTATGTTACTGGTTTATTTATGTACTATAGTATGCTTTTTATTATTTTATAGTGTACTCCTACGAATATAAAAAAGTTTACTGTACAACAGTATACTGTGTAGCCTCCTGCATCTTGTGTTTATTGCATCTCTTGACTGCATCAAGAGACCACATCAACTGACTGACCTAGACCATCTAGGTTCATGGAAGTGCAACCTGGGCTGTTCACACAATGACACAATTGTCTGAGGATGAGTCCCTCAGGACACCTCCTGTCATTAAGCAACACATGACTGGATAATGGGAGGGGTGGTTTGGGGAGGGTACTCAGAGTAGAAAATTCCTGAAATAAGTGAGTTCTAAAAATGGAAAGAGGCATGGATTGCTAAAGACAATGAGGTTCCCAGGAAAGTGTTCTGGGGACTGCACTCTCCTTGGCGTCTCTGACATCAGTGGTACCAGCCCCACAGGGGCCTCCGTGTGCCCGAGCTGGGGCCGAGCATAACAGCTGCTGGGAGTCTGCACACACAGGCAGCCTGGGCTGGTTCCAAAATGCGAATGCCAGGCCCCTGCTCCTCCCTGCCCTCCTCTCTCCCTGTCACCAGCCTGGGGAGATGTCTCCACACCCTCCCACTCACAGTGGAAGGCTTCCAGCAGGGATCAGATGTTAAATTGAGGCTATTTCCAACTAGATGGCCTCATTTGGTTAAAATAAGACTATGACATGGAATTTTGGGAAAACTAGGGTCGGGTCGATGCTGCCACCATGAATCTAGATTTGTTTGACTCTGCTGTGAACATGAAAGCCACGGGCATGGAGGACAGGTAGTGCTTTGAGGCACTTTCCCACTATTTGGTTCTCCCTTTCTCTAACTGCTGTGAGCTAGATATTCCAGTCTATAGGGTAGAATATCTCAGTTCGCCAGGCTTCTCCGGCTGGGGAGGCCTTTATCCTCCTCCTGGCTTTGTTCATACCCCATGAACCTGCCTTCCCTGCTTCTCCATCACGTCACCCTGCATGCAGGGCTGTCATTGGCTCTGCAGCTGCTGTGAAGGCCCGGATGCCCGGGCTATGGATCTGGTTTAATTGTACAGTTAGGGGGTGTGCGCTCATTCCATGCCTGACAGAGAGGCAGCCATATACACCCTTCATGCCTCATTCCCCGGGGAGTTCCCACTGCCAGGAAAGAACCTCATGACAGCCTCCATAGTCAGAGAAAGGAGGTACCATGAGTGACATTTTGTCATGAAGTCCATGACAGGTATGGGTGCCAAGTGAGGCTTGTGCCCAAGGTCAGTGTGGCTTGGCCCAGTCTCTGAGCTGATGCAGATGGATGCATCAGAGGACAGGATGGAGGAGTATCTCTGGATGTCCAATAGGTCAGCAGTGGCCACAGAAAACCAGGAAAGGGAAGCCACCTGCCCCTAAAGGACTCTGGTGTCCAAGGCTGCTTGACACTTGACACTTTCTCCTTCATTGCCTGCAATTCTCCCTCCCTCCGTCTCTCCTTCCCTCTTTCTCTCTCTCTCTCTCTTTCTTTCTTTGTACTAGGGATTGAACATAGGGGCATTCTACCTCTGAGCTACACCCCCAGCCCTTTTTATTCTTTTATTTTAACACAGGGTCTCACTAAGTTGCTGAGAGCCTCTCTAAGTTGCTGAGGCTGGCCTTGGACTTGCGATCCTCCTGTCTCAGTCTCCCAAGTATTGGAATTACAGGTATGTGCCACCACGCTCAGCTTTGCTTTCTTAACTCAAATGCCACCTCGTAGGAGAGGCCTTCCCTGGCCACTGGCCACGGTAACTAATGCCATCTCCCCACTCGTAATGCTATCTAGTATATTCTTATTCTGGTTTATTGTGTTGAAAACAAGCTTCATTACTCAAGATTGTTTACTTTCTTATTTACTGAGCCGTCTATGTACTAGGTTTGCTTTTTCCCTCAGAAGTTCACACTTATTGCCCACCAGCAGCTTCTTCATAATTTTAGTTTTCCTGTGAACGATATGACCCTTCACCTTTAACCCACCACTTCCCCCTGTCCTCCAGCACATCCCTGGGACCCACCTATTAAGATACCAAGTCTCAGGCCTGAAGACAGGCTGAGAGCTACTAACTTCCCAGGGTCAGATTTGCACCATGCTGGCACATTTCAGGGATTAGAATCTAAGCAGCTCTGTTTGAGCAAGGCCTATAGAAGTGAGTGGCTTTAACTGTCTGGAAATACTATAATGACTTTTAAGAAACCTGGTTCAGCAACAGGGTAGAAGGAAGGGATCACATGGAGGGAGGAGGGAAGGGCAAGGGCAGGTACTGGGGAATAAAATTGATCAAATTATGTTACAAATATGCAACAGTGAAGCCCATTATTCTGTATAATTATTATGCACTAAAAACAAAATAACCTGGTGAAGATCCCTTTTATTTCAGTTAGGCCCAAAATAAGACTAGTAAAAGAATCTACATAATGTCTACCAGTAGCAGAACTCATTCACATAAGGTGAGTAAATGTACCTGTTGAGGTGAATTTCATGTAACATGAAATCAACCATTTCAAAGTGACCAGTGCAATGGCATTTAGCACATTCACAACACTGTGCAAATATCACCTCTGTTTAGCTCCAAAATAGTTCCATCACTCCAAAGTAAAATAAGTTCCCACTGAGACGTTGTCCCACATCCCAGCATTCCTCCATCCCCGGCAACTGCTTCCCTGCACTCCGTCTTTATGGATTTACCTACTTTTGATATTACGTGTAAATGGGATCATATAATAGGTGACTTTTTATGTCTGGCCCTTTTCACCTAGACAAATGTTTAAAGATTCTTCTCTGTTGCTCTTTATCATGATATGCCTCTATGTTGGCGCTTCATCCTTTATTTCATTGCATGGGTATGTTGCTGGTTTAGCTAGCCATCTATTGATAGGTAACTGGACTATTTTCACCTTTTGGCTATTGTGAACAATGCATCTATAAACAAGTGTGTGCATGTATTTATCTGAGTGTCTGATTTCAATTCATTTAGGTATATACCTAGGAGCAGAACCGCTGGGTCACATGGTAGCTCTGAATTTATCTTTCTGAGGAGAAGACAACTACAGGCCACAGAGAAATGAACATGACATTCTTGCCAGCAATGCACAAAGGGTTCCAGTTTCTTCACATTCTTACCATCCTTATTTATTTTCTGCTTTAAAAAAAAACACTATTATAATCATGCTAGTGGGTGTAAAGTGGTACCTCATTGTGGTTTTGATTTGCATTTCTCACCTATTGCTTAATTGAGCAAACTCAGGTTTCTATAACAAACCCATCTGAATGATTTTTTTTTTTAGTCAGAAGAACTACTTGTTAAGGCAGATAGAAATAATACCAGGTAGCTAACTTGTGGGCTAGTAGAAAAATAAGCTTCTCATTTGCTATCATGGTAGACCTAGATCCTTAGGATATTGACCCATTGATTGGTTCATTTAGTCAGCAGTCATCCCTTGAGCAAATGAGATGCTCATAGTGTTCCACTAGGCAAAGGGGGTTGCAAGCATTACGATCTGGTCCCTAGTGAAAGCTCTAAGCTCTGAGTTAAGGCAGACGGAGATGGAGGAGGGTGGACTGTGCAGATTGAGGCTCATGTAACTCCATCTGTTGGCTTCTGGTACCCACCCTCTTGCTCCTCAGTAATTCACATGGATGCAAAAAGGAAGACAAGTTCAGGTACAGGTAGGCTGGAGATCACTGACCCTACCTTGGAGCAGAAGAACCTGAATTTCCACAGCACATGTTCAAGGTAGTGTGAGGAGCTGCATGTGCACGCCACTCGCTTTGCTCTCAGGTTCCAAGGGGCTCCAGCTGTGGGTGGAGCAGGTGTGTGATTGCAGCCAGCAAGAGGAAAGAAGTATTGTGCTCCCAATCACTGAGAGGTACCAGCCACCTGGGGGATGTATAGGACACAGTCTGACCATCAGAATTAGAGGAGTGACAAACCAAGTTAGAGCAAAAGGGGCTTAACTCTACAGTCTGCAGCTCAGAGCTGGGCTTTCTAGCCCCAGCAGAAAGATACTGAATAAGTCACAACACAAGAGATGCCCAGAAGGGTGGATGGGGATTGGAGGAAGCGACTGCTCAGAAGGCATGCTACACCAAACACTGGGCAAATAGTAGGGCCAATTCCAATCTCTGCTTGCTGATTGTGCTGAGATTAACTGCTTCATAGACATCTGAACTGGTCTGAAATGATTGGGAACTGGGCAGGGCACAGTGGAGATGATAGAAACTTCTGTGCTCCTGATACCCTTATTGCCTTCTTGTTTTAGAAGTTGAGCTGATTTCTATGTATTTTGTTTTTGTTTTGCTAAGCTAGGGATGAAACCCAGGGCCTCATGCATGCTAGGCAAGCACTCTACCACTGAGCTCCACCCCAGCCCAAACAGACTTCTAAATGCTCAACTTGTATGGAAAGTTGAAGTGCGTTAGTGAAGTGATTGCAAGTTGCTGCAATCAGGTTTTTTTTTAAAATATAATTATGTTTTTTTAGAACAAAGGGTCAAATGATCCCTCTCGAAATGATATAGTCTCAATCAATTCAGGTGGACCAATTTTAGGAGACTTTAATATATTAATAATAATAACAACAGTACTGGTAATAATATCCAGTTAATGTTCTCATGGATTTACTATATGTCAAAAATTATGCTAAGAACAAATCCTAAAGGAAATGTTTCCAGGGGCTGGCCCAACCTTCTAGAAATGAAGCCTCGTAGAGAATCAAGTCAACCCCTGTTCCCACTAGTTTCAGGTTGAGGGTTGATTTTTCAACATTGCATGCTTTCAAGTTGGTCTGAGAAATGCCATAAAAAACCCCTTTGCATTATTATTTTTTTTGTCCCAAGCAATACAATGGGGGGATTTTGCCATCAATCCCAAGTGGTCTACATCCTGCTTAAGAAGGCAGACATTTCAGCCGTCCGTTGTTTTCAGAGATTAGCTTTTCTCACAGGGGGCAGATGACAAGTCCTTCTAGACCATTTTAGCACAATTCAAGGAGTGATGATTATTAAGTTATCAAGGCATTTGGAGATTAGACTTTCTATTGACAACCAAGTGTTCTAATATTTGGAAGCAGATCATATTCCTCTTTAGTAGACAAATATCAGAGCCCTAAAGAATGGAACGGGAGTTCTGTTCTTCTCTCACCGTGGCAGCTCCGTAGACCTAAGGCCTTTTCCAAACAAGGCGGTTGAATACAGCAAATAGAGTAGGATGTGTTGAATTGGAGAATAGTAGGAGAGTGTGGAAAGAGTGCGCCTTTGAAAGTGAAAGAATTCAAACAACTTAGGGTCTTGGAAAAACCTTTCAGGGAAGAGCCCCAGGAAGCTCAATGCTCACTATATAAGAGGAGTGCTGAGTTGAATTAGGAATAATACTCTGAAAAACCCTATGTGACCACTGTAGTTGGCCCATAGGCATGACCCTACCTCGAAGGCTCTGACTTTGATTCAGGTGTTGCGACAGGCCTGGGACTTCACACCTCTCAAAACATCTGATATCTTAGCTAGAGCCCTGATGCATGATGAGGCCGTTCGGAGCTGCTGAGCTGGAATGGAGGCAGCACAGTGGAAAACGAGGACACAGTGAAGTGAGGTATTAGGTAGACTGAGCTGGTGGGATGTGACCTAAGCCTAGACAGGGGGCAGCCAGGGCCAAGGGCAGGGCCAGGCTTAACAGGTTTTGGATCCAAATTAGGGTAAACCAAGAGTTAGAGAGGCACCGAAATGTGACAGCAAAGCCTGCAGAGAATTGGCGAGTAGGAAAGTTTTGGAAAGAACATATATACTGTCCAGTGACTTTACACAGTGGAATGAGTCATATTTGATGGGCTACAATCTGTACCTGCAGACTCCATTGGGCGAATCTCCAAGGTACACTCCTCAGAGCTAAGGAGGAGGATGGAGGTATGGAAATCAGGTCATTTGTGGAGGTCCTTTCCGAAATCTAAATTCCGAAGCTCTGTGAATTTGGGATGCAGAAATAATTAATATGGCTAGATCTGGGCTCCATGTTAACACTGACACTTTCCAGCTACCAGTTGTACAACAAATGAGATTTGATAGTAAGAGGTTCTGAAATGTTGCCCGGAGGCCCCTGGGATCCACCTGGTTGGGTTCCCTGGCTTCAGCCTCGGGTATGGAAAAGGTGATCAAAGGGATGCAGAAAAGCAGGAGTAATTCACTTTGTTGCTTTCAATGTGTATTTGGTTGTATGGGTGCCTTGAGATTTTTAAACATTAGCTACTTTTAAATCAAGTTGGGCACCTTATAAATCAAAATGATAAATGATTGATAAATAAACTGTCATTGCTACAATTAGATTTTCCATTATACTTGTATGCTATAATTTAAAATGTAATTTCCCTTGAAGCTCATAAAGGCAATGTAGTAATAGGGTGTCACAATGTATTAGGGGCATGTGCAAGCGTTGTGGCTGAGCACGCACCTTGATGAAGTGCAGGATTGAGCTGTAGGGTTTAATGCGAAAGCACATGTACTGCTATGGGTTCAGGGGCAGACCATATGACATTCAAGGAACTGGGTGTTTCAGCCAGGCACACAGGAGATTTAAGAGGAAGAAAATCTTCCACATGGAGGCGGGCAAAAGTGAATTAGCATACACATGCACATTGGACTGGCTGTTGAAGACCTCAGTTCCAATCATGGTCACTCATGACCCACGTGCATCATTTTAAGTGCATTTAATGAGATTTATCATGAGAGATAGATACGGATTCCACAGCTTAGTTTCTCCATCTGAGTAGAGAGAGAACAGCACTTCTGCTGACCCACTGAACTCAGATCTTGGGAATGGGGTTTAGGGATCTGTTCTGATCAAATCCCTTCCCCGATCAATGTTGAATACAGCAGCGTGTCCAGTCTTCAATCACTTGCAACAACTGACATAACAGTATATAATCGGAAGACAAATCCTGCAAAGACAAGGCTCAAAGGCTTCTGATTGGGCACTCCAAGGCTTGGCCAAATGAATTCATAGTCTAGTCTTATAGATTTTTTTTTTCCTCCCCTCAAAGTTGTGTCTTTCCTTAACCATTACCTGTGAGAATCATTGTTTGAACATACACTGTCTTAGTTATCATTCTCACTGCTATAATCTAAAAGACTAGATCATACAATTTAGAGGAAAGAAGAATTATTTGCTCGTGGTTTCCTTCGAAGTTCTGGGTTCAGTCCATGTGAGGCTGATATCTGGGTCTCAGGGCATGGCAGCGGAAAGCCAGAAGAGGGAGAGTACAGGACTCTGATCCTCACATCACAGAGGCTGGAAGCAAGAGAGAGAGAGAGAGAGAGAGAGAGAGAGAGAGCGCGCAGAGAGGGAGGAGGAACCAATATATAATCCCCAAGGCCACATCCTCAGGGACCCCTCCTTCTCCAACCACACCCTGACTGCCTCGGTTACCACCCAGATAAATCCATTGAAATGGGTCTATCCACTGCTGGGATTACAACCAAGCCCCACTTCCAACATTGCTACCTTGAGTGCTAGGGGGACATTCTTTTTTTTTAACTTTTTATGTTCATTTATTGGTGCATTGTAATTATACACTTTGATATATATCATACATGCACATAGGGGGACATTCTAAATCCAAACCATTACACACACTGACCAATTTTAGCTTCGGAATTCCTCAGGCACTTCCCCTAGTATCCTCCCCTGGAAGACCACCTCACATCTCCATGAATGACTATCCCTCTCAAGAAGTTATCTTTGCACCATTTTTTCCACTAATTCAGATGTTCACCTCCAGTCCCACCTCTCCCTGCCAAGATCCATTAGAGTATGGAGAGCGTTGTCGCTACAACAGGATGAATCGTCTAGAATTGAAAAGAGAGCCCCTGACTGTCGGTGAGGGGTCAGGCTTCCACAAACACGTTACATCCCTTTTCTTCCCCCCTCGCAGCTCATTAGTGCCAGATCTTCACATTGAAATTCCACCCACAGAGTAAGCAGAACGGATGTCTCGGGGCTGGTGTTAAATCAACAGTCCCTGTGCTCACAGGGCCCCTCTGACCTGAGCTTTTTGGAATGACCTGAGATCATTATAGATTCAGTGGAGTGTGGCTGTGAAGGTCTGCTTGGTGTCAGAAACCCTTGTGCCCATTTATAATTCCTCGTGTAGCTCTTTCCTTGTCCCCAAATTGGCCATCAAGTGGTTCAATTGACCTTGAAATGTAGATTGTAAATTGTGACTTGAGAAAATCAGAGATTCCAAAGTGATCCCGCTCTCTCTTTTTTTCTGATTTGGCCTTAACATGTCATACATATATATATATATATTAAGTTTTCCAAGATTCTTTTTTTTTTCCTGCTCAGAAGGATGCATGACCTTGTTAGGGAGGGCTCTTGTTCAGGCTGTCCTAGCTCTTCATTAAAATTAATGAATCCAGCTTCCAAGACATCGATTGGAAGTTCACACTGTGTAAAAGAAAGTTTATCAAAATTGCTATTGGGATGGGAGAATTTTCCCAGCCTCTCTCCCCAGTCTGAGAGTAACCTATGTGGGAATTTCCCCTTTAAGATTCTTCAGGCGGTTTGATACTACACCTGATAACACTGGAGAGTTCACCTAGGATAGTGCACTAGCTAATGCTTGGCAGAACTAATTCTATGTTTAAAGTTTCCTAAAGACTGGGTCAAACCTCCTTGGCCTTTTCTCCCTCTCTCTCTCTCTCTCTCTTTTTTTTTTTTTTTTTTGCAGTATTGGGGATTGAATCTAGGGGCAGTCTATCTCTGAACTACACCCCAGCCCGATTTTATTCTTTATTTTGAAACAGGGTCTCACTAAGTTGCAGAGGGCCTCACTAAGTAGCTGAGGCTGGCTGCGAACCTGTGATCCTCCAGTCTCAGCCTCCCAAGTACTGGGATTACAAGTGTGTGCCACCACGCCTGGCTCTCCTTGGCCTTTTCTATCCTCTCCCTTGTCAGCCTTGATTCAAGAATTGGTGTACTCTGCTATCACCAAGGTTTTCTCTTTCTCACTGCATTTTTTCTTAGCTTGCTATTGTAGTTAGATACAGAATGGCCCCTTGAAGAACTCATAAATTGGTGTTTGGAGTTGATGTAATTGAGTCATGGGGGTTGTAATCCCAGCAGTAGATAATTCCATCTGGGCAGTGGCCTAGGCTGGTAGGATGTGACAGGAGAAGGTGGGTCCCTGGGGATGTGGCCTTGGGGATTATATATTTTTCCTCCTCCCCTCGCTTGCTCTTTCTTGCTTCCGGCCTCCATGATGTGAGGAGCACAGCCCATGTGCTCTCCCTCTCTCTCTCTCTCTCTCTTTTTTTTTTTTGCGGTACCGGGGATTGAATCCAGGGGCGTTTTACCTCCAAGCTATACCCCCGGCCCTATTTTTTATACTTTATTTTGAAACTGGGTCTCACGAAGTTGCGGAGGGCCTCACTAAGTAGCTGAGGCTGGCCACGAACCCGGATCCTCCGGTCTCAGCCTCCCAAGTACTGGGATTACAAGCGTGCGCCACCACACCCGGCCTCTCACTCTCTCTCTCTGCTTCCCACCACCACGCCCTGAGACCTACGGTCCCCAGCCTCACATGGATTGAACCCCCAAACCATGAGCAAATAAATCTTCCTTCCTCTAAGTTACGTGGTCAAGTCTTTTAGATTATAGCTGTGAAAATGCTGACAAATACACTTGTTTTCCATATCCCCTTACTCTCAGCTTCTGGGGAGTGGTTCCCATGTCTTATTTGTCTTTGACTCATGGGGATCCTGCCAGGTAAATTCTACTGAATGGAAATGGATATGACTGTAAGTGCATTCATTTCTTCTGAGTTAATCCAAGTGTGCTAGTCAGCTTTCTGTAACTGTGACAAATACCTGGGATAATCAACTTATAAAGAAAAGAAGTTCTGTTTGGGCTCACCATTTTTGAAGTTTCAGTCCACAGTCTGCCGGGCCTGTGGTGAGGCACAACATCATGGAGGGGTACTCGTGGAGGAGCAAGCTGCTCATCCTATGGCTAGATGTGGAAGTCAGAGGAAGAGAAGGGGCTGCGCTCCCAGAAGCCCCTTCAAGGAAATGGATGAACTCAGTGACCAGAAGAAATCCCTCTAGGCCCTGCTTCTTAGTTTTCATCATCTCCCAATAGTGCCACAGGCTGGGGACCAAGCCTTTAACATGGGCATTTGGGGGACATTCTAGTTCCAAGACAAAAAAAATTGTCACAAATAGAAACTAATTAGTTCACTGATTCATAGACCAGAAAAATCCAAAGCAATTTAGCTCTACCTCATCACGTTATAGGAAACAGATGCATACAGTGGAGGTCTGTTTTGCCAAAGCCAGGTGATTTAGTACTGCCACCACCAAGCTTCTTCCTTCTCAGCCCAGCCCCCTCTCCATCTTTTAATTTAATGTATGATCCCCATGCCACGGTGATTTGAATCCTGAAGTGCTGAAGTTTATGAATTCTGGCAACATGTAATTCAACAAAGATATTGGAAAAACCCCGTTATGGTTGTACTTCATTTTGCCAGAGAGAAGTTTCATGTAAATCAAATCACATTTGGAAAACAGAAGGAAATTGCTCTATTTAAATTAACTCCATAGTCAAATCTTTCACAGAGCTCAGGATCTCTTTCCTGTGTAAATAACTGCAGCCTAATTAATCTATTTTTGTTACTTTCAGTTTTTAGAGAGCAAAGGCCTCCTCTTTTTTTTTTTAGGAATATAACAAATCCTGAAGGTGAAGGTAGCAGGAATTCCCCAGAGATGAAGGTGGTGGTTTAGAAGCTCATATACCCTCTAAATGGCCTACCATACTATTATTATTAATATTAAATTATTATTATTATTGTTGTTGTTGTTATTGTTTTTATTATTATTATTGGCACTGGGGATTGAACCCAGGGCATTCTATCTCTGAACTACACTCCCAGTCCTATTTTTAATTTTCTTTTTATTTGAAACAGGGTCTCACTAAGTTGCAGAGAGCCTCACAAAGTTATTGAGGCTGACCACAAACCTGTAATCCTCCTGTCTCAGCCTCCCAAGTATTGGGATTCCAGGCATGTACCACCATATCTGGCTATGACGCTATGTTATAGGATTAGTATATTTACTTGAATTCTCCTTCCCCTCTCCTCCCTCTTCTTCTCTCTCCCTTTTCTTCTTTCTTCCTAACTTAATAAAAAACTGGCATAAAGGTGAATATGTTTCTTGGAATCTTGATTGTTTTCTGCCTTTAGTTTACAGGGAGATCCTCCGTTTTCTGCTCAGTTGAAGAACAAGGAAGAGTGAAGGATTCAGACAACTAGTCCTGGGCACCTTGCCAGGCACCCAGAAAGTATTCAGCAAATACTCATCAGTGCTGCTACAGCGGCTGATCCAGAAAATTCACACCCAATTCCAGAAAATTCCAGAACCATCATTGATTAAGTGCCTCTTAAGTGTCTCAAAATGCCCTGCTGGGAACTTAGGAACAAAGGGGAAACACCTGAGGCCTCTTCCCAGGCTCATTGTTCCATTCCCTCCATCCACCTGGAGGTCTCCTGTGATCACCTGTCTGGCTTCGTCACAGCCAAAGACCAGGGGGGCCTGGAAAAACTCACACCATGTGCACGTGGGCAGAACTACTCACTCAGAGTAAGAGCAGGAATTAAAGTGAGAACTGCGAAGTTGGGTATAAAATTCTTAGCCATTCTCTCAACTGCAGGAGCGACCCAAATGGTCAGCTGCTTCACATTAAATTGTTTCCTTCCACCGTGCTGCCTTCTTTTCCCTCCTTGCTTCCATCTCTCGCACTTTCTACTCCTCTCTATATTCTGGGTTCACTCCCATTACTTGTTCTATCCTCCTCCACTCTGTCCCCTTGGTAATTGCACTGGGACTCAGAAGGGCCTGTGCTGTCAGTCTGGATGAAGTGGTCCTAGGACAGGGCAGACCTCTTGATGCCAATGCCCAGGGTATTTCAGGATCTCCTGCGGCCCCGACTGTTCAAGCCATTCAGTGACATCCAGTAATGGTTGGGGGGGGGCTGGCTGGTCACAGAGCACAGCTGGGAAGGGCAACATCTCTCTCCTCACCATGCAGGTGCGCACAGTTAAAAATTCCAATCAGGAAGCACCATGATGGGAATGATGGGCCGAACAGCGGAAGGTCAACTGGATTTTACATTCTGAGTCATACACTGTGCTCCGGTTCCTGAAAACGCATGTGTGCCGCTGGGTCTCCTCCAGTTTCTGAGTAAGGTTCAACCTGCTGGAAATCACGCCGGTGTGTAACTGTTCTTACTGCTTTAGAATTCAATTGTCTCTCATTCATTAACAGCTCTTCATTCTCTCTGGTCTTTTTAAAAGGTGTCCTTTGATCCCTTGAAGGACCTCCGGACCCAGTTGCTTTCCTAAGAGCAGAAGCTCTGTGTGGCTTGTAGTGTGTTTTTAAATGGCCTGGGAGCAGAGCAATCTCTGCATTGGGCTGGTAATGCATATGCTAATGACTGAGGGCTCTGACCTCCAGCAAGTGGCCTGTGCCTGCTGGTTTATTTAATCTTTGCTCACTTCTTCTACTGGGATGCTGAGCCTTAGCAACTTGGGCCTAGATCCCCAAAGTTGGTGATACTGTCTCCCAGCGGGGGAGGGTTGCTGGACACATCCAGGGAGGTGGGAGTAACACCAGGTGCAACTGGGGAGATTGAATAAACATAAAGGGGCTGTGAAAATGCCCAGGGACCACTGAGAATTTTTTTTCTGAAAAGTGGGCAGTAAGCTAATAAGTTTAGGAATCTATGCATAGAGCAAGATGCTATTAATGTGCACATTGCAAACCTCCTAGAATATTCTTCTATGGTATTTTTTTCTTGGATTGTTTGTCAAAGATTCTCAAGACCTTTTGTCCAGCTCTTGATAAAACAGGTTTTTGGGGGTCCTGCAGGTTTTGAAGACTGCTCTTCTCAGAAGCAGGTCCTGAGGACAGGGATCCAGAGGCCAGAGGGGTGCGTAGGGCTAGTGGGGTTCTGAGCAGGCTGCAGCAGGCAGCAGGGAGGCAGGGTACATGGATGAACAGCAAGAGTATAAGTTTGGAAGGTGATATTAGATCTCAGAGACCTGGTAGGACTGGGCAGGACTCCCTTGCTGACAGATCTGGGCAATGGGCTTTTCCAAGGAACTCAGGTGCGGGGACAGGCAGAAGACAGGAATGCCTAGCACAGCAGATCCCCAAGCCGTCGTCTACTGAAGGTGTGGACTGGGTCAGAGTGGGCTATCATCCACATCAATGAGATGCTCACTGAATCAGGTTTCAGATTCCTAGAGCTTTCTCTGACCCAGAGCAGACTGGCTCTCAGGCCTGGGTCAATGGAGAAGAGGTAATTGTGTGTTGAACTTGTTTATGACACTAGAAATGATGTTGATAGAAGGGAGGAAGGGACTAATTGTCAAGTATTAATAATTGGTACTCAGCTGGGGACGTAGTTCAGTGGTAGAGCGCTTGCCTAGCATGCATGAGGTCCCTGGGTTCAATCTCTAGCACTGCAAAAGTATGAATACTTAATTATCAATTGCTAATGATTAATTACCACAACAAATTATTGCTTTAATTATTAATCAATTAATAAGCGAGTAATGATTATTAGCACTCAATTGACTGTTGTGTAATAATTTAATAGTTGTCTAACAGTAATAATTTAATAGTTGTCTTCTATGTTCCAGAGAGTGATTTTAAATGCATATAGTGTTTTACTCTTGCAAAGACCTGTAGGCTTCCTATTATCCTTCCTACAGAATAAATAGGGACACTGAAGCTCAGAGGAGCTGAATGCCTTACATAAGGTCATCTTTTGTTAGGAATCAGTAGTT
This sequence comes from Glis glis, assembly GCA_004027185.1. Lineage (NCBI taxonomy): Eukaryota > Metazoa > Chordata > Mammalia > Rodentia > Gliridae > Glis > Glis glis. The sequence continues at coordinate 24,788 of PVJS01029034.1, forward strand.
AGTATATTATTTGTAACATTTCATTCATTTAATAAACAATAACAATACTAATGAAAACAAAATTAAAATACCAAAGTGAGGTTCTTTTTCTGGCCCTGTGATAATGAAAATAATAATTCATATTTATTGAGCACCTGCATTATTCCAGGAATGGCACTGACCACTTTATATGCTGTATTGAATTTGTTCCTAGCACAGACAAAAGAGACAAGTTCTAGCCGGACGTGGTGGCGCACGCTTGTAATCCCAGTACTTTGGGAGGCGGAGACCGGAGGATCCGGGTTCGCGGCCAGC
>PVJS01029035.1:6724-25178 GCA_004027185.1 Glis glis
TTTTTTTTTTTGTGTTTTTTTTTTTTTTTTTTTTTGCGGTACCAGGGATTGAACCCAGGGGCGTTCTACCTCTGCGCTACACCCCTGGCCCTATTTTTTATACTTTATTTTGAAACAGGGTCTCACGAAGTTGCAGAGGGCCTCACTAAGTAGAAAGAGAGAAAGACAGGGAGAGAGAGAGAGAGAGAGCTGAGGCTGGCCGCAAACCGGGATCCTCCGGTCTCCGCCTCCCAAAGTACTGGGATTACAAGCGTGTACCACCACACCCGGCTTCTTGAGTTTTTGTATATTCTGGATATCAACCTTTTATAAGATACATATTTTACAAATATTTTATCTCATTAAGTAGATTGGCCTTTTGCTTTGTTGATTGTTTCCTGTGCTTAATAGAATCATTTTGGTTTGATGGAATCCTTTCTGTCTACTTTTGCTTTTGTTACTTGTGCTTTCAGATTCTCTTCCAAAAAACTCTTGCCCATTCTAACATCTTAATGTGTTTTCCCTATGTTTTTGAGTTTATTTTTATAATTGGTATGAAATAAGGGTCTCGTTTTATTCTTTTCCTGTTGATATCCAATTTTCCCAGCACCAATTTTTGAAAATACTGTCCTTTCACCAATATGTATTCTTAATACCTTTCTCAAAAATCAGTTGACTATAGATGTGGATTACTTTTAGACTATTTTGTGCCATTAGTGTGTGTCTGGTTTTATACTAATACCATGATCTTTTATTACTACAGCTTTGATGTGTATTTTTAAGTCAGGTTATTGCATTAGCTTCCTGCTTTTTTCTTTTTGCCCAAGATAATTTTGGTTATTCAGGTTTTATATGGTTTCAACAAATTTTAGGATTTGTTTCTTCTTTCTTTGTGAAGAATGTGATTGGTATTTTGATAGGGATTGCATTGAATCTCACTTTGAGTAATATATGTATTTTAATAATATTGATTCTTCCAATCCATGAACATGGTATATATTTCCACATTTTTTGTTTCCTTTTCAATATATGTATTATTTATTTATTTATTGTGGCTCCGCAGATTGAACCCAGGGGCATTCTACCACTGAGTTACACCACCAGCCCTATTTTATTTTTTATTGGGAAATAGTGGTCTCACCATATTGATGAAAGCCTCACTGAATTGCTGACACTGGCTTCGAACCTGCAATCCTCCTGTCTCATCCTCCCAAGTACTGGGATTACAGGTGTGCACCACCACTCTAAACTTCAATTTCTTTTATCAATGCCTTATACTTTTCATTGTAGAGATATTTACCTCTTTGGGTAAATATATTCCTAGGTGTTTTTTTTTCTTTTTGTAGCTCTTGTAAATGGTATCGCTTGCTTGATTTCTAATTCAGATAATTCTCTATTGTGTAATAAAACAGCTATTACATTTAGTATGTTAATTTTGCAATCTGAAAATTTTCTGCTTTAATTCACTAGTTCTAGTAGTTTTTTGGTGGTATCTTCTGCAAACAATGACAATTCATCTTCCTCTTTTCCAATTTGCATGTCCTTTATTTCTTTCTCCTGCCTGATAGTTCAAGCTAGGACTTCCAGTCTAATGTTCAGTAAAAGTAGTGAGAGTGGGCATCCTTTTATTATTCCTGATTTTAGAGAAAAAGCTTTCAGTTTTTCCCCATTCACTATAATGTTAGCTGTTGGCTTGTTATATTGGTTTCTATTACGTTGTTTTATATTCTTCTATTTCAAATTTTTTAGTGTATTTACCATGAGGGGATGATGAATTTTATTCAATAACTTTTCTGTATATTTTGAGATTGTCATATGGTTTTGCTGTTCATTCTGTTGAGGTGATGTATTATGTTTATTTATTTGCATATATTTAATTATTCTTGCATCTCTAAGATGAATTCCACTTGATCACGGCAAGTAATTTTTAATGTACTGTTGGAATTAGTTCACTAGTAATTTAATTAGGATTTTTCTATTAGTGTTCATCAAGTATGTTTATTTACCTATAGCTTCCTTTTTTGTTGTGTCATTGCCTGGTTTGATATCAGATTAATTCTGAGTCATAGAATAAGTTTGGAAGAATTCTTCTTATATTTTTTGGAATTATTTGAAAAGAATTGGCATTTGTTTTTGGTTTTGTTTTGTTTTAATGGTAGAAATCAGCAATGAAGCCATCTGCTCCATAATGGTGTATACCTTAAGACAAATGAAATAATAGTCAAAACCTCTAATAATCCAAAGAATTATTTCTTTAAAATAGTATTACATGAGCTGGGCGTGGTGGTGCACGCTTGTAATCCCAGTACTTTAGGAGGCAGAGACCAGAGGATCCGGATTCACGGCCAGCCTCAGTTCTCTCTCTCTCTCTCTCTCTCTCTCTCTCTCTCTCTACTTAGTGAGGCCCTCCGCAACTTCGTGAGACCCGGTTTCAAAATAAAGTATAAAAAATAGGGCCAGGGGTGTAGCGCGGAGGTAGAACACCCCTGGGTTCAATCCCTGGTACCAAAAAAAAAAAATAGTATTACATGCCTTATATAATATACTCACATAATAATACATATGAGACCAATATTCTTGAAAGTTTCTAAAATAATATTTAAATAATATTTTTATGAAAATAGCCTTTTCAATTTTATCATTGTTTAACTTAGCTCAGTAAGATGAAAAATAGAAGTATCATCCCCCATCTGGTGGCAACACCTCTTAATTTTAGGTAAATTGCTTAAGAAATAATCAATTTCCATGGAGAAAACCTTGCTAAAATAAAATTACTCACTTGTGATAAACTGTAAAAAAAGTAGATTAAAATATATAATATTATGTTCTTCTTATGATCAAAAGATTTAATTTATTCTTAAGGTTAGGACAAAGACTTGAGCCATGTGAATTTCTTTAATACACTAAGTATAAAGACATTTTTTACTTTGTGTATTCAAATTAAAAAGTGACATGCTTAAATGTTTTTACATTTCTATGTATATAATATTTAATTAGCAATAAAATGGTATTTAAGAAAAATATACCTATTTGTTAAGAATATAATTTAAGAATTGTTTCTCAACATCACTTTCAAATAACACTGCTTTTCTACAACTCTTAATTATCTTTGAATGTAGGGTAGGGGTATAAACTCATTAACCTTCTATTGTGTTTTCCCACAAACAGTAATTATATTCTAATTCAGGATTAGATTATACCTTTTACTATATGTGGAAGGAAAGTGCTCAATCTACTTAAGTAGTATCCATACAAAGGATTTTCTGAAACATATGCTGACCGTGCTTCATGCACTTGAAAATTCATCCACATGTTTCAGACTTTTATATGTTCTTCTCACAAAGACAGTCAGTTTTATTATTTCAAATGATTGCCAAAAGTACCAACCTTTGATCCTATTACTTCATTTTTACCCCACAGTAATTTTCTTAATGGCTACTAGAATTGATTGTAATAGCAGGCATGCCTTCTTTTAATATTATGCAAGAGTAAAAGCAGCTCTTGGCAGGTTCCTGAATGAAATTCATCTGATTAAATATGCATTTTTTGATTACTGTCTAACCTTCCACAACCTTTACTGTCTGTCTTTTGCCATTAAAGATTAATCTGCCAGTCTATCAGATAAAATAATAATCTGAATGGATCTTCATTACTTTGCTTCATTTATCAAATCAGATCAGACTATTATTTTTACTCTGTGTAGATAGATGTGACCATCAAATTAACAGCTACTAGGAAAGAAAACATATTAGGATGCAATGCCATACTTATAAAATATATGGATGCAAGCCAGAGAGAAAATAGAAAACAAAAGGGACTTCAGATAAATGAGGAGAGACACCAGTAGGTAGTGGAAGGGGATTAGGTGAGGGAGGAGAGAAGAGGAAAAAGAAGGATTGAGGAAGGTAATAGTTCAAATAATGTTATGTCTATATATGAAAGTATCAATATCAATCTCACTACTATGTACAGGAAGTGAGGAGGGGGGAGCAGGATGGGATGTGGAGGGAAATACACCAAATGGTGTGTGCATGTGTGTCTATATCACTTTGAATCTCATTATGATATATAATTACAATGCACCAATAAAAGTATAAGAAACATGATTTTAGATATCCAAAATCTGTAGCACCTACAAAAGGATAATCTCAAAGGTAGTAAAGAAAAGGCAAAAGGAAAAGACTAACACTAAAGTTTCCACTGATTTTTACACCCACCCCATCCATCTATCTATATAACCAATAATTTTGAAGTCTTATATTTATCAGTGTACTTGTGATATGCATATTAGAATGGAACACATATGCAGATTCCATTCATAATAAGTAGTTTAATTTCTCTTTTGTGAAGCCTCATTTTTTTAAAAAGGTACATACGCATACATAGAACATTATTACTCAGAAATAAATATTATTCGGTGGTAGCAAAAATAGTTTTGATAATATTATCTAATTTATATGAATATTATATCACTCAGAGATACATATTGGTTGAAAGCACATAAACACCTGATAAGTTATGCAGAAAATGAATTTGTTTAACAAATATTTGGCTCTGAGTTTTAAAAACTTACTATACACTAGAATCCTTCTTCATGAAACAAAAGGTAGCACTCCACAGCACAGGATCCCTGAGGCTCATCTTGGGAAAAGCTGTGGTAGAGCTGACTGTTCAATCAATGCATTTTTCTTACATGTGAAAAGATTAGATAGTTGCATTGTTTCTCAGTGCAACATCATCAACTGAATTTGGGAATGAGAAATGTGTGTTCTCCTTTTCATCACTAATAAATGAAATAATTTATAAATAAATAAATAAATATATGTATTTATTTACTTACTTATTTATTTATTTATTTATTTATTTATTTATTATTTTTACTGGAGGTTGAACCCAGAGGCACTCTACCTACAAGCTACATATACAACAATTTAAAATATATCTGAAACATATAGACATCCTATCTGTAGGGGAATTGGTTGCAGAACTCTAAAGATGCCAACATCTTCATCTGATTCATCCATGTCCCATATTTAAAATGGTATAGTATTTGTACATAGCCTACACACATCCCCTCATATACTTTAAATCAACTCTAGATTACTTAATAAACCTAATACAATGTAAATAGTTGTAATACTGTATTGTCTAGGGAATCATGGTGAGAAAAATCTGTAAATGTTCAGTACAGATGTAATTTTTTTTCAAATGTAGTCATACATGATTTAATGGTGGGGATACATTCTGAGAGACCCATCATTAACAGATTTTGTAATTGTGAATATAATCCAGTGTACTTAAACAAACTAAGGCAGCTATCATGTCACTGGGTGATCTAATTTTATGGGATAACCATTGTATATGCAGTTCATCATTCACCAAAAAGAATTATGTGGTTTTATATTTATTTATTTATTTACTTACTTACTTATTTATTTATTTATTATTTTTACTGGAGGTTGAACCCAGAGGCACTCTACCTACAAGCTACATCACTGGCCCTTTTTTGTTTTGAAGCAGGGTCTTGCTAAGTTGCAGAGGGACCTCACTAAATTGCTCAGACTGGCTTTGAACCTGTGATCCTCCTCTCTCAGCCTCCCAAGTACTGGGATTACAACATGCCCAGCTATCATTATGTGGCTCTTGACTGCATTTTCCATTCCATGTTGGATGAATCCACAGATGCAGAATCTATAGATATGAAAAGCCAACTCTGAGAAGAGCTTTTGTTTATAATTAAATCTATTTTAACTGAGAGAGAAAAACACAAAAATATACATATTAATGGTGTACCATATGGTATTTATATATTATTTATGTTGTGTGATCAGGTGAAGCATTTGCATGTCCCCAAATATTTATCACTGTTTTATGATGAAAACATTCAAAATTCTTTCTTTGAGCTTGTTGAGACACATAGTACACAATTACTACCAACAGTCATCCTACAATGTGATGTTTAGGTGGTTTAAATTATGTTCTGTGACACTGATAATATGCCACAAGCTCAATGCATGCCTACTGTCATGGTCTAAATTTCAATCTGCTAATATTCATATGGTGAAATCCTAACCCATGTTTCCTCAGAATGTGGCTATATTTGGACATATGGCCTTTGTTTTGTTTGTTTATTTGTGTGTGTGTGTGTGTGTGTGTGTGTGTGTGTGTGTGGTATATGCTGGGAATTGAACCCCGGGGCATTCTACCTCCCAGCCTCACCCCCCAGCCCTATTTTATTTTTTAATTTGGAAACAAGAGTCTTACTAAGTTGCTGACAGCCTCAATAAGTTGATGAGGCTGGCTTTGAACCTGCAATCCTCCTGTCTCAGCTTCCCAAGTACTGGGCTTACAGGAATTCACCACCAAGCCCAATAGACAAAGGGCCTTTGGTGAGGTAATTAGGGTAATGTGAGGTCAATGAGCAGGCCCTAATCCAATCTGACTGGTGTCCTCATAGGAGATTAGGATAATACAGACTGTGTTAACTTTTCATCACCATGAAAATATATCTGAGAAAATAAACTTAAGGAGGGAAAGAATTATTTCCACTCACAGTTTTAGAAGTTTGAGTCCAAGTTTGGTGGGCTCCCTTGCTTTTGGCCAGAGGTGAGACAGAGGATCATGGTGGAAAGATGTATCAGGGCAAAGCTGCTCACCTCAAGACAGCCAGGAAACACAGAAGAAGGCTGGAGACAAAAATAGTCCTCAGTGGCATGCCCCCAAGGACCTACTCCCATCAAGGAGGTCCTACTTCCCGTAGTGTCTGCCACCTTTCAATGGTTTCTTCAAATTATTAATCGATCAATGGATTAATCCACTGATGAGGTCAGAGACCCCATGATACAATAATGTCCTAAAAGCCCCACCTCTGTACATACAATAATGTCCTAAAAGCTCCATCTCTGTACATCATTGTGCTGGGGACCAAGCCTCCAACACATGAGTCTTCAGGGAATATTCCAGATCTGAATCATAAGACAGACCATGAGACCATTATATGAGGACACAGCAAGCTGGTGTCCACCTGCAAGGTAAGGAGAAAGAAGAAAGCAAACCTGTAGACGCCTTGACCTTGGAGTTCTATCTTCTAAAAATATAAGAAAATAATATATTGTTGTTTTATACACCCAGTCTTTAGTACTTTGTTATGAAACCCCTAGAAGCATCTACTAAGAATTATCTCTGGCTCATGGGAAGTGGAGTCCCCAAGCCCAGCATAAACTCATGGTGCAATGATGAATTTACCCCTTGACTGATAAAAGCAATCTTGTAGTCCCTTCAACACACAAAAGTTGCTAGTGAAACTTACTGCCTTTCAACTTTATGGATTACTTTATAGTTCTGTGGTTTCCTACAGAATGTAGGAGTAGCTATTAACATTAATGAAAGATTATATATCTGATCAACTCCATAGTTAACCTGCATTTAACCAAAGGATAGAAACAATCCTCTATACATTTTGATATATTAGATAAATATATCTCAATACACTTTTTAGAAATGCAAATTAGTAATAACTCTAGGCATGAAATTTTAATAGCATTTTGGTTATACAGTTATTAAATATCATAGATAAGTGTAAGCTTTAGTGCCATGATCCATGACCAGTGGATATTTGAAGTCTCAAATACACTGATTCAAATGTTTTAATTTAAAAAGTGTTGGAACAACCTAGTATTCATTATATTCCTGTCTTCAGGACAGAAATGGATTTATCTGTGTTTTGCAAGGCATTAAATATTCCAACAAAGTTTGTCATTTTTAAGACATTTGCCTAGAATGGCACTTTGTCACTTGATCCTGTCTCTAGTTGCTCTTGCTTTTCAGAAAAACCTTTTTATAACCCCAAATGCCACTGAGTGTCAGCATATAATGAATCACGTATTACTACTATCCAAATGCCTGCCTGGAGACTCATCTGTTCAACGTGTGTTCTCTAATGTCAGAACAAAACACCTTTAGTATAGAACACCTCTATCCATAGGCTGGTCCTCAAAAAGCAAATTATTTATGAATCAAAAAGTTTCAAATACACCTGTGAACATCAATTTCTTTAATGGCTATAGAAATTATAGCTCGTGTTTTAATAAAACTGTGTGATTTATAGCAATGTTGAAGACTCATACTTTCACTTTCATAATTTATCACTTAAAAATGTTAGCGTGACTTTAATATACAGCACACTCAGACTGAAATAATCCTTGGTAAGGAATTATTCTCAAAGGGGTGTGTGTGTGTGTGTGTGTGTGTACATTCACGCGCGGGTTGGTGAGTATCTTTTATTTGTCATAGAGGAATAAGAGAGCAATTTACTTGGTTTTGCACTTTTTGCACCAGACACGTGGCTACCATATTACAGTAAGATCTACACAATCCATCTGTCTCTATTACAATGTCTGGAAGAATTTTTATGCTGAGCTTTTAAAAAAGAAAATCATTTAAAATTGTTCAACACTGTTCTGGAATGGGACATTTGCATTTTACTTTGCAATCAAGCAATTACCTGTATGTAAATTTGTGCACACACACACGTGCGTGTGCGTGTGTGTGTGTGTGTGTGTGTGTGCATGCATTTGTATATATGTTCTGCTTTGAATTTCCAATTTCCTTCATTTTCAGGCAAAGCTTCTAGAAGAGTCCCATGCTCTGAATGTTTGCCCTCACCCTTCCCCCTCCCAGCCAATTCATATGTTGAAACTCCAGTGAATAGGATTAGTGCTTTTATGAAAGAGGCCCAAGGTTGCTCCTCTCCTATTCCATGTGAACATGTGGGGAAAAGACAGCCTTCTAGAAGAGCCCTCAGCAGACACCAAATCTACCAGAGCCTTGTAATTTGTCTTCCCAGCCTCTAGAATCCAGAAAAGATTTCTATTGTCACCCCAAAACAGTTTCTTTGATCAAGCCAAAAATGTGCTAATTTGTGTGAGTTCATAGTATGACATGTCCTTTTAATCTTTTTTCCAACATCTTGAACCTCTACTTTTGAATTTTCTCATAAAATGTTTACCTGCTGATTTTTTATTAATTGTTATTATTATTGTGGTACTAGGGATTGATCCCCAGGGCATTCTACCTCTGAGCTACACCCCCAGACCTATCTTTAATTCTTTATTTTGAAACAGGGTCTCACTAAGTTGCGGAGGGCCTCACTAAGTAGCTGAGGCTGGCTGCGAACCCGGATCCTCCAGTCTCAGCATCCTGAGTACTGGGATTACAAGCGTGGGCCACCAAGCCCGGCTACCTGTTGATTTTTTAGAAGAAATCTCTCCTTAATATACTTGTACAATGTCCAACATCACTTTCTTTTCAGAGAGGAAATGTTCTCTTATTTCTGTAATTTACGTGCTCTTGTGAATCTATTATCTACCTCTATGCAGTGATGGGTACATTTTTAAATTCTGGTTTGGGAAAAGCAACTGAAAATTGGTTCTTAAATGGCCTTTTGGGTTATAGAATAATTATTAGAAAAAGGAGATAGAGACTCTGAAAAACATCACAGGCTAAAAGTCACCAAATAAAAAGCTGATAGTTCTTTAAGATAAGCTCATTTTATCTCCTTATATCCATATTTAAAGTCAGATTTGTCTGAAAGTAGATTGAATAAGAAAAGATCAGGTAAAGCAAATACTCAAAGCTTTGTGAGAAAGCTATTCAAAGATATGGAAATCCATGTTATTTATTTATAAATATTTATTGGCCAACTTTTTGTGCCTGGCAGAGCTTGGTATAAAAAATAGGAATAATTCAAGAACATATGATTAGTCTTAGTCAAATAATTGAGTAGAGTTTAACAAGTAGTAAACTCTTCAACCTGAAATAAGCATTGTACTGTTCAGAGAATTTTCTCTTACTTAGTGTTTTTCATGTCTTGGGACATTGTGGTCCTATGTAATTGGACTATATAAATTGATGTTGAGAGACATGGTATTTTGATATATCAGACCAAATGGGCTAAAACTTTTTTTTTTTTTATCAAACCAAAGGTGTGCTGATTTGTGTGTGCCCCTTGGACCTTTCATTGTATAATGGATTTGGTCTTGCAAGAATAATCACATCAGTTCTATGAGCCTTTTGGTTGAGTTTGTTGGGTCTTCTAAGTATAATATCATGTCATCTGCAAATAGGGATAGTTTCAGTTCTTCTTTTCCTTTTGCACTCCTTTGATTTCTTTCTCTTGCCTTATTGCTCTGGCTAGAGTCTCTAGTACTATACTGAAGAGGAGTGGTGATAGTGGACATTCTTGTTTTGTTCCTGTTTTTAAGGGGAACTCTCGTAGTTTTTCCCCATTCAACATGATGTTGGCAGTGGGCCTATTGTATATTGCCTTTATAATGCTGAGGTATGTTCCTTCTATTCCGATTCTCTGCAGTGTTTTTATCATGAATGGGTGTTGGATTTTGTCAAATGATTTTTGGGGAGAATAGGGCATAGGAGGGACTCCAGACAGAGTTGGAGAAAACCTTAGACGAGTAAAGGTTTCCCTTAGACTAACTAAGGGAAATGGAAGGGGGGAAGAGGGAAACACCCTAATGCACAGGATGTACATACACATACTTATCAAAGTCAACTACTATACTGAGCACGAGAAGGAGAGAAGAGGGGAATGGGGGTGGGAATTGGGAGAGGGATAATTGACCGATGTGTGCATGTATACTTCTACCACCTTGAAAATCATCAAGATGTATGAATAGAGTGCACCAATAAATAAAAAGAAAGAAAGAAAGAAAAAAGAAGAATCACATCAAGGCAAAATTAGGCCCTTTGCCTTTAAAATCCTATTCTGCAAGATTCTGTACCATACTCACATACCAAACTAATTCCATCAGAGAGACCATCAAGACTGTAAAATGATGGAGATGCATGGTGATGGCATGTACTCTTCGTCATCATGAATGATAAAGAGTGGTGATATTTCATTTCTTCACCTCATAGATCATAGAAAATCAGAGACTTAGGGACATTTGTTTATAGAAAATTTATGAGAAAAAACAAATTACTGGCATTTTGTGAGCTAACTTTTATGGAGTTTGCATAAATTCCTACATACCTATACTTCTTCATCATTCATTATGTAAGGTAATTATTTTGTAATATTTAGCGAGAATGAATAATCTAAGAAATGCTTTTTAAAACTTCATGAGTAGTTTTTTCAGTTGGAAGAAAACTTAAAGATATTTTCTCAAAGAAAATGCACAATTACAGTGTGAACTCTTCCTCTGATCTGAACCTGCTTAGCACATCCTCTCTGCCCTGACTTAATCACCCATCCTCCTAATATCATAACATTGGGGATTGAGTTTCAACATATGAATTTTGAGGGGAAGTGAGCATTCAGCTATCATAATGTGAGTGAATTGAACATTTTAACAGTTTTTTTATAATATACAGTTTGGTATCTATTCAAATGTCAGAATTCAGAATCAGTATAAATGTTTGAGATTTAATAAAATATTTATCAACTAAAATACAAAATGAAAAGAAAAACTAACAACCACCATTAATAAATAGTTTAATAGCTATATAGTATATCAACTTTGTTAATTTTTACATTTACATTTATAAAATTTAATTAAGTTTCAGTAAATGGATAAAGTTTCTAACTTGGCAAGAATCCCTGCTTTACCCAATGATGCCAGGTAAACCATTGCCAATTTCAAATTATATGAGTTAATTGTAAAAATTTACTTGAAAAATTATAAAAATATTTTAAAAACTGTATACATAAAATATTGTTTTAATGAATGCTATATTTTGTAGTTTCTAAAACTAAGACACCCTGAGCTTTTGGAAGATACTGAAATGTTCCTGAAATCTCTCTAATTCTCATATTTGATCCTCTTGGATAACAGATGTTAAGAATCTGAGCAGAGACTGTATGGTATCTTTGCATAGCTTTATCACTACTATAATTCCCTATTTATTGGCAAGGAAAAGATATCAGTTTACCATAATAGAAATTGTTCTGAATTAAGATTACTAAATTTGCCACCAAAAGCCTATGATTTGCACAAGGTACATAAATTCTCTAAGCTAATGTGTGATATAATAGAAGCTAATACCCCATTGTTTGATTTAATGAATATGATCAATATGTGTTAATTGTGTTCTTTTAGATCTCATTCACATAAGGTACATTTAGTTATCACCCAGTCTTTTCCATGAAAGAAAGATGGGAGGAGAGGGTAGATGATTACCCCCAATTTTTAAGTTGAAAGCTAACAAGTCAGATCATTTAGGAGGAATTAAAAACAGAACAACCAACCTCCTGTTCCACTCTCCTCATTTCCTGCTCTCCTGGGCCACAGAGCTAGTCATTTTCAAGTGTCGCAACTTTTGCCTACATGGTTAACTAGCTCATTTTTGAAATGGCCACCAACTTCAAATATTACCTTTAGATTTTTCTTCTTTGATAAATAAGAATGTATTTTCAAGTATTTTTGTATGCTGTTCTTAATTTCCACGGGTTACATCTGTAATTTAAAAAGCAAAAACTTAGCAAAACAAACAAAAAAACTGCTTTTGCCAAAAACTTGGCTACATATTTCTTGTTCCACAGACAGCATCTTGGGCCCCCTCACTTTTGGAAAATGAGGTCATTTTATGACCACTTTTCACGCCCCATCTTGTCGTCTCCACCTCTCTACCTCTTGTGGCTGGAGTTGGGCCATCTATTGACAAAGCTGATAACATTTACATTATATTCTATAATCATTAATTTTTATTTGAATTCTTCATCAGGTGGGTCGAATTGCATCTTAAGACCTTTCACAATTTCATGATGATGAAAATATTGTTCATAGAAAAGTGATAATTTATTCTACAATTACAAAAAAAAGTATGTATGCATTTTTTTCTGTCTCACTTAATAGAATATTATAGCTTCCTTTAAAACTACAAACTTTGACAATCTGTCAATCTGACGCTATTCTGCTAAATCATGTTCTCCCCACCACCCACCATATTTGTTCCTCCTGAGCTACCTATCAACTTACTTGGTCTTTGGGTCCTCCAAGGTTAGTTTGAGTTCTTTACTTCTCAGTTTTTCTTAAGTGGGTCCCTCTTTTAAGAACTTCATGCTTTATTTATCTTAATTTCTTCTATCATTTTGCTGGCACCCATTCTCAGCACAACATAGAATGCAAAATTTCTGATTTCTTGTGCATCTAAAAATCCCTTTATTCTGTCATATTTGATTGATAAATGAGTAGATATGGAATGATAGATTATAATACTTCCCTTAGGACTTTGAAGGCCTGCTTTATTATCTTCTTTAGTACATCACAGCTAGGAATTATTGGGATACCAAGCCGATTGCTTTTTGTAGATAATCTTTGGTTATTGTTTGCTGATTTTTGTTTTCTTTCTGAAAATTCTTGTTGAGATGTTAGGTATTGGGTAGGCAAGGAGGGAATGAGAGTCCCAGAGATAAAGGTTAAGAGAAACAAAATCCAGACCCCCACCCCTGCCCCAGAAGAAAGGTGGTTCTGTGTTGTTCATTGGACCTGAACATCAACAGTTAAATGTGGAGGAGTGGAGTCAAGAGGTCAGGAACCAAAGATCTACGTGCATCAACCTCAGACTCATGGGCTGTTGCTCTGTATAGACCAGGGCACACACATACAGAACAAACAGTCTCATGACTTCGGGGAATTAAAGGCCATAGACGACAAATTAAGTGAAGAAAAATGGGTACTTTTGTCATTGGTTAATGTCTATACAAAGGGGCTTCAAACATATATAATTTAAAAAAAATAAATAAAAGGCAGGGGGAATGATACGACATGTAGTTCATTGGTAGGGTACCCCCTGGGTTGTTCAGTCCTTAGTACTAAAAACAACAACATCAACAAAGACAAAAACAAACAAATAAACTCCCATTAGATATTAGATATCTAATGTTAGATATTATAATTCTTAGACAATCCTCCATGTGTCTTTTCCTTTATGGTCTTTCTGATCTCTCTTCCTTATTTTTATTCCATATTCTTGAACTTTTTTTATCTTTATCCCTACCCCTTTTACTATAAGTTTTAGCTCACCAAATGTGTATATGTAAAATAAATAATTAAATATGTACCTTTTAAATTTTCCATGAATTCTTCTTTTTTCATTCATTGTTTGCTTTTTGTGACGTCATACTCCAGGTAATAATTTGGAACAACTAAAGAACCTTGAATTGAAACCCAGTTTTTCATTTATGCAATTTCAATTTACAATCATGTTTATCATGTTAGTACAATGTGTTATTTCTTCTTTTCATTTTCCACTACAAATATAATTAGATTGATGAGTACCAAGCACTGTTGTAGTTCACTACTGGCTATAAAATCTAGGGCAGTCATTTAACTTCTGTGCTTCCATAGCTATTAAAAATAAAGATAATAATCCTCTTCCTAACCTTCAAATGTGAAACCTCACTAAGAAGTATTTCGTTCTCTATACATGCATGATACTATTTCTAGAAAAAGAAATTTGTGTAGTAGACCTGTTAGACAGTAAGCAGAAAATATATTAATTGAGGCAGCAGGGGTGGGGATCGGTCCAGGGGAGGCCTAGGGCCTCTGGCTTCTGTGCTGTCTCCGCTGTCCCCCCTTCCACCGCCGTCACCCGGGGCATGTCATCCAACTGCACCAGCACCACAGTGGTGGCAGTGGCAAAAGAAGAAGCATTTCGTATGCCAGAAAGTGAAGCTATTCTGGGCCAGCAAGCCAATCCTCAGTGTCCTGATGTGGGGGGTGAACCACACGATACCTCATTCTGGGTATGGTGGTGCATGCTTGTAATCTCAGTACTTGAGAGGCTGAGACAGGAGGATCACAGATTCGAGGACAGCCTCAGCAAGTAGTGAGACTTTCATCAAACCACCGAGATCTTGTTTCAAAAGGAAAATAAGGACTCGAGGAAGATGGCGGGGTAGCAAGAAGAGGTGTCTCGCCAGCGCTCCAAATGGGAGCTCGGCGGGCGGGAAGACTGCTTCCTGATAAGAAAACAAGGGCAGCTAAAACTCACCAAAACAATGGGAGACAAAGTGCAGTGGAATGCGAGGCAGTGGAAAGAGCGGAGAGCGGTAGGGAATTCAAAGCACTTCACCTGGTAAGTGGAGAGCAGGGACAAAGGCGCCATCTTGGCTGAGCCACCCCAGCGCCACGGCCTCTGGAATCCTCCAGCAAGGAAACAGCTGATTTTTGTGAAACCAGTGTTTATAGTCCACCATCGAAAGCACTTGACATTGGACCATGATGAAGCCCAAGTTGAACAAAACCCTCACCTACAACGGTGGCAACTTCAGGGACGTGAACCTCAGCCACTGCAAAGAAAGTGACATGGAGAGACATGGATGAGGCAGCCAAGCATAGGAGCACCCCAACCGAGAAAAAGAGCGGGTGAAACATGGCACCCCTGGAGTAGCCTAGCACTGGTGCAGAACACCACAGCACTGAAGACCTGGATGAACACAGCATGGCTCCCTGGAACAGCTCAGCAATGAAAATGCGGGGCCACACCTACACCGCAACTCCCAGAGACCAACAGCAAAGAGACAGCAGATCCTTGTGAAACCAGCAACTATAGACCAGCATTGAAAGTGACCAACTCCGGAACACGATGAAGCTCAAGTCAATCCAGACCCGCACCTACAACGATGATGGTTTCAAGGGGTGGGCCGTGAGCCTCTGCCCCTACAACAAGTGCGATGAGGAGAGACAAAGAAGAGGTGGCCATACACAGGAACATCCCAACTCTGAGAACAGGAGCCAATAAGCCACGTCTCCCATGAGCAGCCCAACACCATCCTGGAACACCCCAGAATTGAGGACATATGTAGATGAGACATGGCTCCCTCCCCAGCGGTCCAGCACAGAGAACAAGGGAGGATCAGCCCCCGGCCCCACCCCCAGAGACCTGCCTCACGCCCTGGGTATGTGAGGCGGGCAAACCTTCAGCCCCGCCCCTGAAGACTCCCGGCTCTGGGAATGCGGGGTGGATGAGCCCTTGGCCCCGCCCCCAGAGACCCCCCCAGCGCTGGGACAAGGGGTGTGTGAGCCCTCGGCCCTGCCCCCAGAGAACCCATCATTGGGGACACAGGGCAGGTGAGCCCTTGGCCCCACCCCCAGAGAACCCATCCCCCTGGCACAGGGAACATGGGGTGGGTGAGACCTTGGCCCCACCCCTGGAGACCCCCAGTGCTAGGGACGCAGGGTGGTGAGCCTTTGGCCCCGACCCTGGAGAAGCCCTCCCCCTAGCGCTGGAGATGCAGGAAGGGTGAGCCCTTGGCCCCGCCCCCAGAGAACCCCTCCCCTCCGCACTGGGGATGCAGGGCAAGTGAGCCCTTGACCCCGCCCCCAGAGAACCCCTCCCCTTGCCACTGGGGACACGGGGGTGGGGGATGAGCCCTTGGCCCCTCCCCCCAAAGACCCCTCCCCCTGGTGCTGTCAATTCGGGGTGGGTGAGCCCTAGGTCCCGCTCCTGGAGACTCCCTGGCACTGGGGACATGGGGTTGGTGAGCTCTCAGCCCCGCCCCCAGAGAACCCCTTTCCCTGGCACTGAGGACACGAGACGGGTGAGCCTTGGCCCCGTCCCTGGAGACATCCCCCCCGGCGCTGGGGATGTGGGGCGGGTGAGCCCTCAGCCCCCACCCCCAGGGAACCCCTCACCCTGGCGATGGGAACGCGGGGTGCGTGAGCTCTTGGCTCCCCTCCCAGAAAGTCCCTCCCCCCAGTGTTGGGGATGCCGGGCGGGTGAACCCTGGGCCCTGCCCCTGGAGAATCCCTACTCCTGGCACTGGGGACACATGCTGGGTGAGCCCTTTGCCCACCCCCGGAGACCCCAGGTGCTGGGACGTGGGGAGGGAGAGCTCTGGGCCCCGCCCCCAAGACCCCTGGCGCTGGAGACATGGGACGGGTGAGCCCATGGCCCTGCCCTCAGAGCCCCCCTCCAGCGCTGGGGACGTGGGGTCGGCGAGGCCTTGGCCCCGCCCCCGGATAATCCCTCCTCGTGGCGCTGGAGACACCGGATAGGTGAGCCCTCAGCCCCACCCCCAGAGAACCCCTCACCCTGGCACTGGGGACGCAGGAAGGGGGAGCCCCTGGCTCCACCCGGAGACACCCCGACAACACTGGGGATGCGGAGCGGGTGAGCCCTCGACGCCCACCCCCGGGGAACCTGTCACTCCCGCTCTGGGGACGTTGGGCAGGCGAGCCCTTGGCCAGAACCCCCCCCCCGGCACTGAAGACATGGGGTGGGTGAGCCCTTGGCCCCACCCTCGGAGAACCCCTCACCCTGGCACTGGGGATGTGAGGAGCGGGGATCCCCCGGCCCCACCCCATAGTACCCCAGTGCTGAGGTCAGGGGACGATGAGGCACCACCCTGCACAGGAGGGACCACAGACAAAGAGAGAAAACCTCAGATGATTGAAAAAGGTGTACTAACTGGGGGAGAGCGGAGGGAAGGAAAGGGAAACAAACTGGAGCACAGGATGGACTTACACAAAGTCAATTACTATGCTGAAAACAGGAAGGAGGGAGGGGGAAGGCGGGGGGGTAATTGGAGAGGGCTAATTGACCCATGAGTGCACGTATACGTCAACCACCCTGAAATCCTTCAAGATATATGTTTGCAATGCACTAATTAAAAAATATATATTAAAAAAAGAAAATATATTAATTGACTGCTTCTAGGAAAGAATGGCCATACATCACTGATGGCTGCCTGAAACCTATGGGGGAGATCTGACAGATTTTAGTGGGGCCTGGACTGGTTCCTACGCAACAAAGTGTTTGGTAATCAGTGAAGCAGAAGCGTTACCCTATAAATGATATTTTTCTTCAATTTTGTATAAGCTCCGTGTTTGTGTGTGTGTGTGTGTGTGTGCATGTGATAAAGATAGATTGACTCCTGATTTATAAAATAATAACAACAACAATGGCACTATTGTGGTCTTTCTAAAAAATTAATAAAAGAGTGAACTCTATCTTACTGAGTGACTTTTGTCATGGGCCCTTGTAAGTGGCTGTGGAATATGTGGTATCATGCACCGGAGTTTATTGCTCAGTAGGATCTCTGTGATCTATTTTTAATTGGTACCAAACATTGGACTTGAAAACTGGTGATCCCTTTGAATTCAAGGAGATGCAATTATACTGTATAGGTCCTATATTGTCTTCTAAAAATGGGTTTTGCTAACATCACACATCACTGCAGAGATGATCAAATCACATCCTTGTCATCATCACTTAATGAAATGGAAGTTTACAAGCTCTAACTGAAGCAATGTTGACTCTTTCCTTCTAAATTGACATTTGCTACCTTATTAAATTCCTTTGAGACTTCTGGGGCAATTTTCTGTATTGATTAAGACCTTGGATTCGGAAGTCTAGCCGCTGGTTTAGAACTTGGTTTTGCCACTTACCTGTCTAATCTCAGGCAGGTTTTTCATTTCTCTTTTTTTTTTTTTAATGCTTTTTTTTTTTTTTTTTT
>PVJS01029036.1:0-25080 GCA_004027185.1 Glis glis
TCTCTCTCTCTCTCTCTCTCTCTCTCTCTCTCTGTGTGTGTGTGTGTGTGTGTGTGTGTGTGTGTGTGTGTGTGTATGTGTATGAGAGAGAGAGAGAGCGCTTGTACCAGTCACCTAAGCTCTCTCTGGTTCAGGTTCCTTATCTGAAAACTGCATACTAATAGTACCAGCATGATGGCTTTTCTTGTAGGATTAAATAAGTTATCACTTTTAAAAGGCTTAGGCAATGCCTAGCGCTTAGAAAGCTTTGATATGCCATTATGTGTTGGCTATAATTCTTGCTGCTTTCCTCATTTTTTTACATATTCTTTTTTTTAATTTTTTTTCAGTGCTGGGGATTGAACCCAGGGCCTTGTGCATGCTAGGCAGGAACTCTACCACTGAGCTACATCCCTAGCCCTCTAATTTTTTTGTTTTTTAATGATGGTGTTGTGTTAGTCAGTGTCTTGTCTCTGTGAGCAAAATATCTGACAAGAATAACCTAGAGAAGGAAAAATTATTTGGGCTCTCTGTCTCAGAGGTTCAGCCCATGGTCAGGCAGCTCCAGGGTAGAGCCATTATTATGGGAGGGCATGATGGAGGAAAGCTGCTCAGCTCAAGGCAGCCAGGGAATCGATAGAGAGACAAGAAGCTTGCTCAAGGTCAAACACTAATAAATAGTTTAGTAAAGTCATTCTCATTTTTGAATTATTCGACCATTTATAATATACATAATATTATATGCATATGTTTATGATATATATATATATCCTCCAAAATATGTCAATCAATATCTTTTAATAGTAAGACATTATGTATCATTCATTCAACTTCCCCTGGTTTTAGTTCAGGAAACTGAAGAATGAACAAATTATGTAACAGATTCAAGGTCAATGAGTGAGTTAAGGCTGAAAGCCAGAATCTAGAACACATCTCCTGATCTTCCTTTAGGGGAACTTCTATTACATGGTGCTGTTTCTGGATCTTTATCACAAATTATTGCCTATTCAAATTAACCTGTTGATGTGTGTTTTTACTGAGGTTTAAACATGCAAAGCTTCTGTCATCTGGCTAGCATTAATTATGACTCTCTATATTGATGGTCTTAAAGTTCTTAACCCTAGCTGTACTCTAAAATGAATCACTTTATATAATTATTATAAATATAAATATTCAAATGTGTGATGGGGTGTAGCTCAATGGTAGAGCACATGCTTAGAACGCACCAGGCCATGTTTAATCCCCAGCAACATAAATAAATAAATAGTGCTCCAGTGTCACACTTAAGAGTTTCTAATTTGATTGATGTAGATTGAGGTCCTAGAATCTGTGTTGTAACAGAGTGCTATAGACATCTGTTATGGTTTGGATCTGAAATGTCCTCCCAAAAGCACATGTGTTGAAAGTTTGGTCATCAAGGCAGCAAGTTCCAGAGGTGGGGCATGGCTGGAGGAGGCGGGTCACTGGGAATATGACCATAGGGGATGTATCTGTCACTGCCACCTTCCTTTTCCTCTCTTTTTCTAGCGTTTGACCTTGAGTGAGCATTATAATTCCCTAGTCTCTCCCTTGTACTTTTGTATGTGAGACTTATGTACAATTACACAGGTAAAATCATGAAAAATAATAAATGTTACTGTATGTCAAATTCCACAATTTTTAAGTGTCTAAATTAAGGTGAGCCCTATGATATATTTAATCACATTATTCTGTATAGATATTTGGTCCTGAATGAAAATACAAAAAAAAACATGCAAGACAATAACAGAACCACAGACATTTGAGATAGGAATTGTGGGAAAGCAATTTAAAACCTATTTAAAATCTTGCTATAATGAAAAATTTAACCAAAACTACATTGCAGTCATTGATCTGCTATTTCCCCCTTTCTGGTATGCATTGGGTGCTTCTGAACACTTTCATCTTCTACTTGATATCTCGCTTTATTTTATGCTACTTTGGAAGTGATTGTTTTTTATAGAATTGGATGATGTGATGGCTAACCGCAAGAAAACACTAAAAGGTCAAAGGCAGTAAAGTGTGTTTTTTCCAAACAGAAGTAAAAATGACTTTACCCTTCTGCAATGTTTCACTTTCATGCTTTTTATATTGGCTTGGTCAGGAAATACATCTCATTCACATTGATCATTATAGCACATGCCATCAGGATAGACATAGCAGAGTGCTCAAAAATAAATCAGCTAGACACCAATGAACATCAAGAAGTAATACTCCCTGAGTTCCCTACAGCCTGTAATCCATATATTTGTGTCAACTTGAAGGAAAATTTATAGACAATAAGTCAACACTACTACAACAGTATCTCAGAAAACAATATGATAACTAGGTTATTACATAAGAATTTCAGCAGATGTTGACTTTTAAAGATGATTTTCCCACATAATATCTCTAATTGTATACATTTTCTTCTGTGTAAGCAATTCATATCTTCTCTCTTTATAAATGTGTTCCTATGCAATTCTTTTAATAATTTCTAGAATATAATGATAAGCATTGATGCCAAAAGATCTTTAATTTCTTTAACATGAGTCCTTATACTTTTTCAACTCATTGATCTTGGCTCTTGATACTTTCTTTTCCTTCTTTCTTTCTTTCTTTCTTTCTTTCTTTCTTTCTTTCTTTCGTTCGTTCTTTCTCTCTCTCTCTCTCTCTCTCTCTCTCTTTCATTTTATGTGTATGGAATGGGGGACTGAACCCAGGAGCATTCTACCACAAAGCTACACCCCTAGCCCTTTATTTTAATTTTGTTGTTATTTTGTTTTGAAGCAGGGTCTTAGTAAGATGCTGAGAGTCTTGCTAAGTTGCTAAGGCTGGTCTCAAACCTGCAATCCTCCTGTCTCAGCATCCTAGATATTGGGATTAAATACATGCACCACTATGCCCGGCTATATTTTCTTATTATTTTAAAATTTTCTCTATTCATTGTTTTGTGCTTATTTTTCAACCTTTTTTTCTAATGACTCATTAATCTTTCTTCAAGTTCAAATATTTAAAAATTAAAATAATAAGCTATTTAGGAGTCAGGTTTTATTTGCTAAGAGTATCTTCTTTTCCTTTAGTCTCTATTATTTTTTAAGATTGACTGCTTCTTGTAATCGTAACACAAATCTCTAAAGCTCAGAAGTTTCTGCAATAATCAGGGATGGCTTGTTTTTTTCACATGGCATCATAGAATTTGTGAAACAATTATTTGTCCATTAAAACTTCAGAATGATTAAATAGGATTCTGAAAGTCATTTAAAAACTACAAATTCTGCTGGGCGTGGTGGCACATGCTTGTAATCCCAGTATTTGGAAGGCTGAGACCGGAGGATCCGGGTTTGCAGCCAGCCTCAGCTACTTTGTGAGGCCCTCTGCAACCTAGTGAGTCCCTGTTTCAAAATAAAGAATAAAAAATAGGGCTGGGGGTATAGCCTGGAGGTAGAATGCCCCTGGGTTCAATCCCCGAAACCATACACACACACATAAAAAATAAATAAAAAAATAAAAACTACAAATTCTCTCAAAAATAAATTATCTTTATGTTTATAGCTTTTTTTAGCCCTTGATATTCAAGGGTATACAACTCCATATAAAATGTTCATGGTATTCCCAGGGTAACAATGTCTCTGTCTTTTGTTTTGCTCCATGTGTTGAAAGTAGGAACAAAAAGTTGACCCCTTATTCAAATTTGAAAAATGTATCTTAAAAAAAATCCAAATAACAGAGTAGGCAACAGTATTTAAATTCTATTTTGTTTCTCATTCTTTTTTCAAAGACATCAATCTTTCAATTGGAAAACTAAATAATTTTGAAAAACAGATCTAAACTCAACAAATAAGAAAAGACAAAATGTTGCCTGGCCCTTGGAAAATGTAAGTAGGTTCATATCTTCAAATAATTACTACTTAGAACATTAAGAGAACTTGTATTTTTAGAATGTCCTACTCCACCTACACATCATGTCCTCCTGATTCATGCGACTCTTCCAAGAAATAGTCTAGATGTTAAGTCTCCGGTGAAGCTCCTTCCTTGGCCCCCTCTTTGCTTTCTGTATATGTTTATAGCATCTAATACACCAAATTTTCAATGTTAGATTCTCTTCACAATCTCCTAATTAAATTTTAAGTTATATGAGAGCAAGGTTTATGCTTCACTAATTTTAGTATTGTTATAAATAGCATCATGGTCATTTTTTGATAAATGATTTTAAAATGAATTCATCATAAAACAAATTTTACAAACCATTAAGAAATCAAGAAAGATGCAAAAGGCACTGTAATATTTTTATAGATTTCTTTAAAATGATGATCCTCAGTGTCTTACTTGTTCCTTAGAGTATTCTTGGAGTGGGTGCAAATGA
Organism: Glis glis; assembly: GCA_004027185.1. NCBI lineage: Eukaryota > Metazoa > Chordata > Mammalia > Rodentia > Gliridae > Glis > Glis glis. Next base: position 4,343 of record PVJS01029036.1, read on the forward strand.
AGAGAAGAGAGGTCTGCTGCTGTCCACCACACATACTGTAATATCTAGGTACTCTTCTCCCTTGTTACATTGGTCAGGGCTGCTTGACTCTTTTTTTAATTTACATATTAAGTTTCTGACTAATATTACTTTTTAATTATTTTATACTGGAAGAAAATAAGATCTCATATTTTAGTTTTATATGGTAAAATAAGTCTACATTAAAAAATAGAAACATTAGGGACTGGGGGTATAGCTCAGTAGTATAACGCGTGTCTAGCATTCTCAATTGTTGGGTTCAAACCCCAACACTCCCTCCCCCTAAAAATAGAAATGTTGTGTTCTAAAACTGCACCTTCCAATATAGTAAGTAATAGCCATGTGTATCTACTAAAATTAAAATTTAAATTAAGTATAATCAAATAAAAGTTAAAAATGTAGTTCTTTAGTCACTCATGGCCCATTTCCCCATGTGAAACTGTTTCCTTTTACCTGCAAAGGTTTTCCATTTCCCTGTGTGTGGTATTGGGGATTGAACCCAGGGGTGTTCTACCTCTGAGCTATACGCCAGCACTTATTGTTTTTTTTTTATATTTTGAAACGGTGTCTTGGTAAATTACTTCACACTGGTCTTGAACCTGAGATCTTCCTGTCTCAGTCTCCCAAGTACTGGGAAAATAAGCATGCCCTACCATGCCAGGGTTTGCAAAGGTTTTGTCAACAAACAATTTCCTGGTCTCAGTATTTCCTAGAGTAATATCCAAATGTTATTCCTGATTGAATAATTTTTAACTTTTCCAGCCATTAATTTTATTTCTAGCAGTGGATCCCAATTATGAAAATCAAATAAATCCCATCTTTCCCCATGGGACTCCCATAGCATGTATACATGTGGAATTTCAATGAGATATACTCTCAGGTCATCTGATTTCTCTGACATAAAGCATTGGCAGGTAACACAAGACCAATATATGGCCCTTCTCCTAAAGTAACTTCTTTTTTTTTTTTTTTTTTGCGGTACCAGGGATTGAACCCAGGGGCATTCTACCTCCGCGCTACACCCCCGGCCCTATTTTTTATACTTTAGTTTGAAACCGGGTCTCACGAAGTTGTGGAGGGCCTCACTAAATAGAGAGAGAGAGACAGGGAGAGATAAAGAGAGAGAGAGCTGAGGCTGGCCGCGTACCCAGATCCTCCGGTCTCTGCCTCCCAAGGTACTGGGATTACAAGCGTGTGCCACCACGCCTGGCAACTAACTTCATTTTTAATTTTCAGGGATTGCATATAAAATAACAACTACAGAACCAATACCTAGAGTTTTTTAATTTCTTCATCATGGCCTTTTCAAAGATTGTCATAATATCTTTGTGTAAAACCCAGAGAAATATGTGCTGAATTTAGTGAAAAGTTTCTAGTTTGTTAAGCAAACACACTAAAACACAGCCGGCTAATAAATTCAATAGAATAGTTTGTGTGTGTGATAGCAGATTGTATTTTTAAGGTTCTTTTCCAAGTTGCCTATTCATCACATAAATGAGTATGTTAAGCTGGGCATGGTGGCACATGCCTGTAATCCCAGTACTTAGGAGGCTGAGACAGGAAGATCACAGGTTCAAGGGCAGCCTCAGCAAGTAGTGAGACTCTCATCAACCTAGTGAGACTCTGTTTCCAAAAATAAGGAATAAAATAGGGCTGGGGGTGTAGCTGGAAGGTAGAATGTCCCTGGGTTCAATTTCTAGTACCACATGCACACACACACACACACACACACACACACACAAAAGAATATGTTATCAGAAAGGTGAGAAGTATCCTCTCATATCTAATAGCATGGGTCTTTAACCTTTGTTTAATTTTTTTAAATGAAAATAGGCAGTTTTATTATTAAATCTGCAAAATATAAAAATTGGTAAAAAGAATGAATGCATGAAAACTGAGATTTAAGATACATCAAAATCCAGGAAGTACAATGTATAGTAAAAAGTTAAGACACATATGCATATGTTAAAAATTAGCTGCACAAGAATAGTGAGACAGGGCTCTGATTCTATTGCTATTTGTAGGAAATATTTCTCAGAAGTTTCAAAAAGTGTGAAAACTGTTTTAAAACACTAAAGCGATTTATTATTTTATAACTAGTAGTGTATTAAGAACGCCAGAAACATGTTCTTCTATTATGCACTGATGGGGTGCATTGGGCTCAGATTTTAGGTTCTCATTTTGGGGGAAGCACTGAAAATATATGAGAGTACTCTGAAGAGAGAATCCAAAGCAGAAGAGGGTACAAATACTTCAATAAAAAGAAGGGCTAATGAAATTAGAAAATTTAGTCCAGAGAAGAGAAGCCCTACCATGGTCATATTATCTGACCTTAAAAAGATCTTTTTTGAAGCTCTTCATAAGGAATTGCTTAAGTCTAGAATCCAAAATGCACAGCCTTTCTGGTATTTCACGGGTTGTATGATTTTAACATAACCTGCCTTATCACCTACACATTTTACTTGTATTCAGCTTTTCTGTGCCGGTGTGTCTTCTCTCTGATGTGATCTACAAAAATAGCTTTGAACCTATGTGTACTATTGCTACTAACTCTATTTCTACCGTCTTGCTACTCTCTACCAAGTTTCACTAACTAGCTGAGCCTTTTTGTTTTTTAACGTAACCTCTCCTGTCTTCAGTTTCCTATCTGTAAAATTATAGGGGTAGGCAGGATGGCTTTTAAGTACCGTATACTTACCCTTTGGAATTATTTGATTCTTGGCCAGCAAAGTCAAAACAGAAGCTACTTTCTTGGGGGAATTTTGATGATAGATGGCCTCTACCTTTTATCTACTCTGCAACACCAGAGAACCGTATCTCACCCCCCCATCCTGCTATGTATAGGAATCATAGCTTTTCATAAGTACTTACCAGAAAGCCTTTAGTCAGGGTTTCTTCTGTCTTGCTTTCCAAGAATTCAAGGAATCTGAAATTCACAGACAAAAAATGGCCTTTTTCAACTCAGTTTTGCTTTTTAGCATTTGCTGGAGCCAAATAAATAAAACTCAAAGGCCGGCAGCGCAGCCTGGGTGCTACCCCGGCTGGATGGCAGTTTTGCCTTATCAGAAAGCACCCAGAATGAATTTCCTGCATGATCGCTTTGAGTTTTCAATTCCGCACCTGCTTCTTAGGACATGTGTAAAATATATTTTGCTTCTGCTATCTCCAGTTTTAGCATTTTTCCATTTCCCATCTTTAAGCTCATAGAATTTTAAAGTAGCCAATCCTTTTCCTTAATGAATATTTTAAAATAATTTGAATATTCAAAATATAGCAAAATAGTTAAAAGTTTTTTTAACATAAAAACAAGAACATGTTTTGCAGACTTCACACTTGTTCCTTTTTTTTTTTACTTGCTATAGTCTAAAATGATTTTGGGGTATAGACATAAACCTAGCTACCAGCTGTTCAGATTTCTTTTCCTAAATTGTCTAAATTGAATTGTTATTTACTGTCATGAGGCTAACTTCTAAATATTTCTGAGAAGATTAGAAGTTTAATGGGATGCTAAAAAAGTTCATTATGTCCCAAGAAGTCATTGGTACACCGTATTATTCTAAGTACAAATATTAACAAATATTAAGCTATGCTAGGTATGCACAGAGTTAACACAGCAAGCTTGAGACTGTTTTTCTTAGAAAGGTCTGTTTCCAAGGTTGGTACTTGGCTGACTTCTGGGAATTTGGATTTCAGAAGGGCTTCATCATTCCCTGATAAGAATGGCTCACTGTGACTAAACTGTTTATGCAAATAATATGCTTAATGCAGAACACCTGCTTCCCTTCTAGGACTCTGGAAGTTTGATACATGCTTGGCAGAGGGTGCCTATGTGACCAGCTTCCAGTAAAAGCCCTGGCCACTGGGCTTCTAATGAGCTCTCCTGAAAAACAACACCTCACATGTGTTGTCACTATTTGATGCTGAAGAAATAAAGTGAGTTCTGTGTGACTCGACGTAGGGAGAACTCTTGCTGCTTTGAACCTGGTTCAATCCACCTTTGCCATTGTGGATTTTTCTTTGTGTCATTTTCCTATAATAACTCATAGATACAAGTATGAAGATCTGCTAAGCCCTGCAAGTCCTTCCAATGAATCATGGAAATTGGGAATCATCTAGGAGACCCTTGATTGACTAGGTTACTATAAAAGTGGAAGCAAACTCTGAATAACACTCTGGATTGGAGAGAAAATATTTCATAAGGAACAAACTTGGAAGGGAGGCCCCATCCCCAAGCCCAGTCTCAACCCTCTTGAAGAAGAAGATACAGTTGTAGCCCAATGAGTGACAGAAAATTTTTCTGGGTAGCCCAAACTAGATCTGGTACAAAGTCACTGGGTGAGCAGGAGACAGTGTTCCAGAGCAGAGGTGAGAGACAAGGTCGGCAGGCTGACACACAGAGAGAGCCAGGGAGCCACTACCTGTAGAAGACTTCTCCTGCACCGGGAAGACAGAGGAAGATAAACCTTCTGAGGCACAGTCAAGAGGTGACTGGTGTGTGGCCACATAGGAGTCTGTGCATTGAGGATAGGAGTCCCAGATCTAGCAGAGCCCACATCAGGAGGTCCCTGGCAAGGTGAGATCCAAGGCAGAGCCATGACAGCAAGGTCACAGAGGGGCTGCTCACTCTGGGCTTGTAGTGGGGACATATGTTTGCCTACCACACAAATTGCTGATCTCCTGAGTAGCAGGAGCAAGAAAGAGCAAAAGTAGCCCTTTGATGAGGGAAACAGTCCAACTAGTGCTATGTACATGTATGAAGTTATCAATCCCAATCTCAATAATATCTACTGGGAGGGGGAGGGAATGGGGAGGGTTCCGGAAGGAAACACACCAAGTGCTGTGTGCATGTATGCTTCTATCAGTCTGAACCTCATTATGATGTACAATTGTAATGCACAAATAAGAGCATATTTTTTAAAAAGTAGCACTTTGGATGCAGAAAGATAAACTCCCCTTCTTCGTGCAATGCCCCTCCAGCACCCTCTACTGACAAAGTTTAAAATCTTATTTCCTGTAAAGGAGAAAATGCTTAAAGAGGCCAATTGATGATCTCAAATCAGATATGTAAGGGTGAATTTGAATCTGAGGAGCAATGAATTGTTAACTGGTTGGAACATATAGAGAAAAAATCTAAGAGACCACTAAATAAACACTTTTTTTGAGCATTTTAAATTGCCATAAGATAAATCAAACCCAAACCATCCTGTATTACTTGTGTTCTTCTCTTAAATACATGTAAAATACAATGTATTTACATTTTCTTTTAGGTCGAAGTTAGGACCTCAGTGCACAACCTTCATGAAACCCTCATTATTTTCCCAAAGTATGCCTTTGAATTACTAATTTTTAAATGATAAAGAAAACTGCAAGATAATTCACATGCAAGTAATGCAATTTCTAAGATTGTCTGGATGTCACTAAACTCTTCTTTCAGTCTGTTATGGTTAGATATAAAATGTCCCCTTGAAGAGCTCATAAATTGGTGTTTGGAGTTGATTTAATTGAGTTTTGAGGGTTGTAATCCCAGTAGTGGATAAATCCATTGTAATGGATTTATCTCCATGATGGCTGGAAGGGGTGGATCCATGGCAATGTGGCCTTGGGGATTATATATATGGTTCCTCCTCCCCCTGCTGGATGTCTTGCTTCTGGCCTCTGTGATGTGTGGAGCTCAGCCCATGAGCTCTCCCTCTCCCTGCCTCCCGCCACCATGCCCTGAGATCCTCAGTCCCCAGTGTCACATGGACTGAACCCAAAACCATATGAAAATAAGTCTTCTTTCCACTAAGTTACGTGGTCATGTCTTTAGATTATGGCTGTGAGAACGCGGAGCAGAACACTCTCTACAGTAAACTAGTACTTAGTGAATATATAATAGCACTTAACTAACTCTGGATAAAAAATGTTACTTAATTTTCAATCTGTATTTTGCTTGTTTGTGATTCACATTTTTCTCAACCGAAACAATACAATTAAAATTCAAATTTTTTATCCATTTTGTTCTCCCAGGCCACGTCGTATATTTAAATTAGAAAATGTGTTATTGATTTTCTCTTTTTTTATCATGAAAATGTTCCTGGTCTTATTAGGTTGATGAATTTATTTCTTAACAGAACTTACATTTTCAACTTAAATTACTTTGTAGTACAACCTAATGTCCCATGCAATGATGTTATACCTGTATTTGTGTCAAATCTAATTATGAAGGCTTGATTTGTGTAATGTGAAAGAAATTATTTCCACTTTCTCTACCGTGCAAACAGATCAATTTTCCCATTAGCCCTCTCCATCAGTTCTGACTGCTTTAGGCTTATGTTTTTCATATGACTTGGTTTCCTCTCTAAATTTGGTCCCTATTTCACGTGTGACTAGATTGACTACATTGTGGGAGATTTTAGTTTTGCTGACAGGTGATCCATATAAATCAGTGATAGTGGAATATTTTTCATTATATCTTTCATTATTAATTATTCATGCTGGGCCGTGATAGTCTTTTTACAGTTTCTGATAGACATCATTGTTTCTTCATTTTGTCTTTTATATCATCAGAATATAGAAAATAACAAGTAAGGAGACAAAGCACAAGGTAGGCAATAATAGAAGATGAGGAGGAAGTGGGCGGTATTCTTAATTTAGGAGCAAAGTTTGGATAAAAGATTCTAAGGAGACTTCTTTAGGCTCTGTGCCCTGACAAAAGGAGTTGAAAGGTGGTGCATAATTTTCCCACAGACCTTCTGTTCTCTGATGTGTTTGATGCACAAATAAGTATGTGAGTTGAAAGTTTGAAGAGTGATGTTTGTGTGTTTACAAAGGGGGCTGTAAAGTGAATATGCTGATGTGTGTGAAGTCAAACATCCTGTAGATAATGGGCACTATTAGGAAGATATTCTAAGAAAAGGGATTTTCAGAATCCCACATGCTTCTCTGAATGCCAGGGTTTGTTTATTGTCTGTATATAAGAACCATTCGCCAAGTGTATATTCAAGGCATTTTTCTAATAAAATGTTCTCTAGTAGAAAGGTTTAATCTGTTTTATCAATGGGAAAATTGAAGTAATTTTTACATGATGAAAAATAGGAATCAGGAATCTAGTGACTCTTTATATTTGAAATCTTCAAAAGTCAGCATTTAAGATGGTAAAAAAATCTCTAACCTGCTTTGCAGTTTCATGAGAAACACGTAGTATCTATAAAACAATTTTTGTGTCTCTATATCTAACTATGTAGGATATGTGCAACACAGATCTCAAAAAATTGATGGATAATACTAAAATATTTCAATATTTCTTGTTTAAAGGCCCAAATTACATAACTATTAGAATTGTTCCTCTTTTTTATTTTTTATTTATAAATTTTTTGTACTAGGAATTGAACCCAGAGGCATTCTACCTCCAAGATATAATCCAGGCTTTTTCAACCCTTCTTACCTCCAGCCCTGTTTATTTTTATTCATTTAATTAATTTGAAACAGGATCTTGCTAGGTTGCTGAGGCTGGTCTTGAATCTGCAATCTTCTTGTCTCAGCCTCCCAAGTACTTGGATTACAGGCATGCACCACCAAGCCCGGCTTAGAATTGTTCTTCTTTGTTCTTTCCTCCAATCCAAATCTTACTATTGCCCAGTGAGGAATCAGGATCATTGTAATATCATAAGCTTTTCATTTATGCTGTCATATCAGAGGACCAGCATAGCACAGTATGAATAATGTTTCACAGAAATATGTTCCATGAAAAAGCAAGCAAGTAAAAAAAATAAATAACTCTATCATTCCTACCTTATCTCGAGTCCTATTATTCTCAAATGAGAATCTTCTGTTTCATAGAGCCTCTGGTAAGAAACAATTCTAAATTTGATGTCTACCTTTTCCATGACTGAGTCATTGTGACCTAGTCATTGATGTCCAAATAGCACTCTGAAACTGAGTTTATATCAATCAAGGCTCAAATGGGACTTGAGCAAAACAAGTTTCTTGTTCTACAGGGCAAAGTCAAGATTCAATCTTTGACTTGAGGCAGTTGCACATGATAGAGAAATAAGACTGGATTTATTAGAAGTTGATTGTATCTTCAACTATGTAAGGACCCATCTTTATCTGGAGCTGTGGCCAACATGAAGTCTTGGAGCCCAAAGGTTGTCCAGGGTGTTGAAAAATGTCTTAGCTTCATCACACCTAAAACAGTTGTAGAGCAGGAAAGGTTTATTTAGGCTCACAATTTAAGAGGCTCAGTCTGAGGCTGGCTGACTTCAAGAAGAAACATGTTTTATACAAGCACGGATAGGCTTTCTATTTGATTTACCAAACTTCCCCAAATCCTGAGAATTAGGAACTCAAAATATCTTTAGTTGTAATAATGTGTTTTTGTCAGTCAGCTTTGCACCACTGTGACCAAAATACCTGACAAGAATTACTTAGAGCAGAAAAGGTTTATTTAGGCTCACAGTTTCAGAGGCTCAGTCTGAGGCTGGCTTCAAGAAGAAACATTGTGGAGGCAGGACATCGGGGAGGAAAAGTGCTCAACTCATGACAACTGGGGAGCAGAAACAGAGATATAAGGGGAACGGGGTCAGGAGAAGATAAGCCCATCTAAGATTTATCCAGTGATCCAATCACTACCCCCAGTGACCTACCTCTTGCAGCCATACCCCACCTGGCTACAGTTACCACTGAGTAAATCCACTCACATTATCAAATAGATTAATCAAATAGATTAATCCAGTGACAAAGTTATAGCGCTCATGATCCAATCATTGCTTGAAAGCCTCACCTGTGAAACTTGCTCTGTTGGGAACCAAGCTTTCAACACATGAGCCTTTTAAACTATAATGGTATCATTCAGCTTTCCATCACTGAAAAAATACATAATAAAAACATCTTAAAGGAGAAAATATTTGTTTAGGCTCAATCCATGATCACCTGCATCCACTGTTTTGGGGCCTGTGGTAAGATAAATACATCATGGAATAAGGCATAGTAGAGCAAAGCTACTACCTAATGGCAAGTGGGAAGCAAGAAAAGAGAGGAAAGACTAGGACAAGAAATGGACCCCAATTGCATGCCTCCAAGGACTCATTCCCTTCCACTAGGCTCCACCACCTATAGTTTCCACTACCTCCCAATAGTCTAAGTAGCTACTCTCCCATCAATGAATTAATCCACTGATGAGATAAGAGATTTTCTGATCCAATCACTTCTCAAGAGTCCCACCGCTGAACTTTGTTGTATTGGGGACCAACCCATCAACACATGAGCCAGATCCAAACCATAACAAAAAATGCATCATGCATATTAAATATTTAAACCATGGTGATGTTTCTGTAGCTATGTGCTGGGTTTTTTGTTTGTTTGTTTTTGGTGGTACTGGGGATTGAACCCAGGGGCATTCTGCCTCCACGCTGCACTCCCAGACTTATCTGCTATTCTTTATTTTGAATCAGGGTCTCACTAAGTTGCAGAGGGCCTCACTAAGTAGCTGAGGCTGGCCCTGAACCTGTGATCCTCCTGTCTCAGCCTCCCAAGTACTGGGATTACAAGCATGTGTCACCATGCCTGGCTGTGTGCTGGTTTTTGAAATGGTATTTCCTCTAGTTCACATGGAAAAGGGGGATTGTATTACAGGCTTGGTTTTGTTTATTTGCTTGCATTTTTCACTTGAAGACCTTTCCTTCAATTATATGGTTTTCCCCATCCAACATCAAGGATGTACCTTCCCATCCCACTCACATTTATAAATGACTGTTAAATTTCAACCTCACCTTGGTGAAAGAGTGCAATATCCTCAGGGCTTCAGTGAAGAATGGCAGTGATATTAAAGCATGGCTCATTATATTTTTATGTCCTATCTTTTCTTTCTTATTGCAATATAACAACAAACAGTGGCAGGGTGGTTTTAGATTTTATTGAAAATTTAGATCAAACTGAAATAATTCAGAGTGGGATTTTAAGCCATTGCTATATTTAGATATAAAATGTCCCCTAAAGTGTTAATTTATTAATATTCATGGTTGATATAATTGATTTGTTGGTGGTGGGCTAGGCTGGTAGGATGTGGCTGGAGAAGATAGGTCCTTAGGAGTACAGCCTTGGGGATTATATATGGTTCCTCCTCCTCTTGGCCTCCATGATGTGGGGAGCACAGCTCATGTGCTCTCCCTGTCTCTCCTTCCTGCCTCCATGCCCTGAGATCCAGACACAGGCCTCACATGAACCAATCCCCAATAGCTCCAAGGAAAACTGTGAGTAAATAAATCTTCTTTCCTCTAAATTACTTGGTTAGGTCTTTAGATTATGGCTGTAAGAATGGTGACAGAAATAGCTTTTGTTGTTCTATTTGGGACCTCTAAAGATGGGATAATGCCCACCCTCATTGGTGAGAGCCACCTTTGTATTCAGTCTACTGATTCAAATGATGACTTATTCTGAAAAACAACTGCATATTAGTTAGTTTTCCATCACTATGACAAAATACTTGAGACAACAAACACAAAGGAGGAAAGATTCATTCTGGCTTTTGGTTTCAGACCATAGTCACCTGGCACCGTTGTTTTTGGGCTTGTGTGGTGAGTCAGAATATCATGATGGAAAGCTCATATGGGGCAAAGCTGCTCACTTGATGAAGACTGAGAAGCAGAAAGAGAGAGAGATAGAAAGAAAAAACATCCAGGGACAAAATATACCCTTCAAAATCACATCCCAAGATACTTTCTTTCTCCAACTAGGCCCCACCTCCTAAAATTTCCACCAGCTCTCAATAGCCCTTTAAACTCTGACTCGGTCACTGGATTCATCCTTTGATGAATTTCAAGCTCTCATGATCTAAGCACCTCTCAAGGGCCCCCCTCTGAACACTGCTGCCCGGGAGACCAACCTTCAATTACATCAACTTTGGGGAGACATTTAAATTCCAAATCATAACAGAACCTCACAGATACACCCAGAAATGATGTTTTTCAGTGATCTTGACATTACATAGATCAGTGAAGTGGACACATAAATGTAACCATCATAGGTTACCACCGAGGTATATAATTTTGAGAACTACAGAGAAATCATAGTACTAATATTGACTACCCATGTTACATAGACATATGTAAAATACTTTCCACTTCAGCTAATTTCATTTTTCCACCAGAAAATAAATGAAAATTGTGTATGAAAATTTATAAAGATTCTAGGTGACTATGATGTGAGAGAAAAATGAGAACTATAATTATTGATGCTGTCATTTGAGTTTGAATGTATTTGTTAAGATAATCACTCTGGGAAAAATGTCATTATAAGGTGATCCATGTGGCTATCACTTTCTAGCCCATAGTTTTCTGACATTTTTGTACAAAATATATTATGGTTTAAATATAGAACCCTGGAAAAACTCATGTATAGACAATGCAAAAATGTTTGGAGTTGAAATAATGGAATCATGGCTCTAATCTCATCAGTGGGTAAATCCACTGATGGGTTAATAATCTGAATGTGTTTATTGAGTGGTAAATATATTGAGGTAGTGTGTGGCTGGAGGAATTAGGCACTATGGGTGTGGCCTTGGGGACTGTATCTGTCCCTGGTCCCTTCCTCCCTTTCTTCATTTACCTACTAGACTGAGGAGTTTTATCTTCCACCCCCTGTCTCCACGATGTCTCTGCCTTGCAACCAGCTAACTATAAACTGAACCTCTGAAATCATGAGTCAAACAAACCTTTCCTTCTCTAAGTAGTTCTTCTTGGGTATTTGGGTCATAGTGAGGAAAAGGAGAACTAAAATACGATGTCATGATCTCACTTGTAGTCCTATATGTGGATCCTGCCTCATAGATTGCAGATAGGTAAACGTTTATGACTAAATAAATGTGGAATCAACAACAACAGCTTTATACACCTCTTTGTTCTGTGACAAGTCTTCCCTGGGTGTGAATTGGAGGCAACTATAGAGTTATAATTTCATTGATAATCGAAGAATGGACACTTTTTAACAAACAGGGAATTGCATGCTAAGCAATAAGGAACCTGAAACATAATCCTATTGGAGTGTGAAATTTAACAACTACTCTTCAGGGCTTTCTACCAGTCAAGTCATTTTTTTTTCTTTTTTTTATCAAGACTCAAACTTGAATGAGGTTTATGTTAAAAATATTCTTTATTTAACTGAAAGAAAATGCCTATCTATTAACAGGAACAAAAGACTGTTCTGTAAATCCTCACATAAATTCTATCTTAAGGGGCACAGTTATTTGCTTTTCTTCACATTTTCTGTGAAGAGAGAACACCATTTAAGTAATAACTTCTGGCCCCAATTTGCTTCCTCTTTCCTTCCCCTTCAGGGAGGGAAATTGATTTGAATGGTTACTTTGAAAGAAAGAACTAGGCTTGCCTGATTGAAACCCTTGCTCTCTTTTATTTCTCTTTAAATATTCCTGTGTGGTGGAAACACACATTTTTTGTCTACTACTTAGTGTGGTATTATAGAAGCAGTATTCTTAAGAAAAGCCAGTGACTTTCTAGCCATGTTTATACATGATAGTAATATTTCTTTAGGGTTGCATTTTGGCAAGCACTTTAACAGCACAAGTCATGACATCTGATCCACTCACCATCATGTAAAAGACAGTGGGGTTCACCTCCACCTGCCTAACAATCACGTCAATCTTCCAACAACAGCTAACGAATTAAGGATGGCAGTGATATACATTTGATCCTATAAAACACTAAGAATCACCCTCATTTTTATGCAGTCTTTAAAGATTTCAAAAATATAATTTATATTTTATAATATCTTAAGGAAATTTCATGTGAACTAATGTGATATTCTTTGCCATAGAAGAGAAAATTGACCTAACACATTATTATTCTTGCTATACATATTGGTCAGAATTTAATAATTAGTTCCATAAAATATACTGTGCTTATTTTTATGTATGTATATAAATATGTGGAGCTGTTCGAGTTTGATTGAATATATTATTAACAAAATATTTTTTGTGATAAATACTAAAGTTTCAGATTGACATTTTCAAACTTCCTTTCGCTAAACCACTACAATACATTAGGAGGAAAAAGAAATCCAAGCCCAGTAAGAGCTTATGAAAGACAGAGTAAATCCTTTAGGATGATCAGTAGAGTAAAATGTTAAAAGAATATTTTGTGTGCATGTCAGGTCTCTTGCTAGTCTCAAACTGGCAATTTGGATTCGCTTCATTATAGCCACTAAAGTACCTTAGCAGAGGCTGGGAGGAGAAGTGAAGAGCCAGAAAGAAAGAGCAATAACACTTAAATGATGGAGTTGCTCTCATAATTCAGCTCCAGATAACTCAAACAAGCACCTTGCAAATGACAATGCAGGGCTGAGCGCCACTCAGAGAGAATGAAAATGCGCCAGCCACAGGAGCCCTCCAGGAGCTCCCTTGATGAGCTTCAAAATGAATATTCTGAAGATGTAACACAATTCTCGCTAGGTGTTGAGAGCTGATTCTTCTATTCTAAATCAAGGATACTTTTCAAACTGATGATGTCTGACACTGTTACTGATTTTTAGGATAATAAAACCTGCAATATTTTGGTAAAAAATAATCTGGATTTCGTGTACTGGTAACTTGGTTAATGGGAATCATTCTTTTTAAAAAAATTCTTTATCTGTTAGTATAACTTTTCAAGGCAACATCATAGAGTGATATTCTTTAAACATCTTGATTATGTATTAACATACTTTTCAAGGGAAACCTGATACTGAATGAAACATCACAATAATAATAAACATATTTGAATTTTTTGTAAGCAAAAGAACAGAACAAGGTTTGTTTGTGTGGGCTCTAGATTTCAACAGGCATGAGAGTAAATTTAATCTATTCTATGTCCAAACTTACTAATTTTGTGAGTGTGGTAAGTAAATTAACCTCTCTGTGTTTCCTAATCTGTAAAGTGGAATAATATCAGAACTTCCTTTATTCATTCATTTATTTATTTATTTTTGGTACTGGGGTTTGAAACCAGGGGCATTCTACCATTCTACCTCTGAGCCATATCCCCAGCTCTTTTAATTTTTATTTTGAAACAGGGTCTTGCTAAGTTGCTGAGGCTGGCCTTGAACCTGCTATCCTCTTGTCTTACTCTCCTACATACTGGGATTACAGTCATGCACTACTACACAGCCCAGCTCAGTGCTTACTTTATTAACTCATTTAGGTGAGAATAAAAATAAAATAACAATAACCCATTATTGAAGGGCATTTAATTATACATCAAACACTAATCTAAGTGCATCTTACAATTCAATTCTACCCTCATAGCAACTATTGAGACTGTGTTAAATTCTTTACCATGATTATATGTCTTTCCCATACCAAATATTCCCAAACTCTGAATTCCAACTCAAAACACATTTCTGAGGCCTGTACCTACATACAGTATTAAAGTGTACCTTAACAACGATGTAAGCCTAACTGTAGACTCCATCTTTAATCCTGCTCCATTTTTGTGTATATCCTCCCTACTTAGGTCAATGGCACTGCTGTCCAGTCAGTGTTCAAGCTGTGAGTCTAGAAGTTATTCAATCATGAGCACTTGTTGATTTATCTCTAACCCACCCATTCAGTCCCCTACAAGTTTCCTAATCATCTGACTCTTCAATGATTCTTACAGTTTCATAACTGGCCTTCCTGTGAACACTGTTCACTCCCTCTCCTTCCTCCCCACCCAACCCTGTATTGCAGCAAGAGTGTCTTTTAAATATTCAGCTGTATGCATGTGTGTCACTATTACTATGAACTACTTTATTATGTGAGACTATAATGCACCAATAAAAGTATAAAAAAAGAAAATTTTGGATTTTCTAGTTCCATGAAAAATAAATATTCAAATATAATTATGTTATCCTAGTGCACAATATCTTAAATTTTCCTTTAGATAGAGATTAAAATATTGAACATGACCTCTAGGGTCCTGCTGGATGAGGACCGTGCTGAGCTTGTGGCTTTTTGTGATTCATCCTTCACTCACTGTCTGTCCTTCGGGCATAATATTCCTCTTCTATTTTCTCAGATGTGTCTGCCTGTATATTTTCTCAGAACCCTCCCTCATATTTTGCTTCTAACCGGAATGCCCCTTCTTCCCTGTCATAGCTTAGTTAACTGACAGTCAACTCTGAGGCCACAGAGTAGTTAATTCTTCCCCTTTTGCACTCATGGGACTCATTTTTCTTTGCAGCTTTCACTACCTTTGAAAACACTGTTAATTTTCCATATCATCTGATAGACAACATACTCCATGATGGCAAGAAACTTGTCTTTTTTCACTGCAAAAGTTAAGCACAGTGCATGGCTTGTTGTTCATTGTTGGTTTTCAATAAGGCTCTGTTGAAGCATTTGATAGTTTAAGTAACCAGGCAACTGTACTCTACCCCATTTTCCTCCTAGGTTATAGGAATTAGTTTTGAGCTAGAGAAAGATAGAGATAGAGATGGAGAAAGAAAGAAAGGGAGAGAGGGAGAAATAGGGAGACAGATAGAGAAACAGACACAGAGGGAAAAGAGAGAATTGTTTAGAAGAAAATAATTATAGATACAATCACAAGAGCTCAGGGCATGGACAGTGCTGCTTTGGAATCAAGGTGAGGAAGGGACAGAGGGAAGGTCATTCTCCCCTTCCACCTGCTGCCTGCAATCTATAGGGCAGTGCAGCTTCAACACAGTGAAAGCATTGCTGCTACTATGTCCGTCTTTCAGTTACTGGACACTTCTTATGTTTGTACATATATATTGTTTTATTTAACCTTAGCAAACCTATGGGGCAGTCCTCTTTATTTTCATCCTTTAATGGATGATGTGGTGAAAACAGAGGCCTTAAGTTACCTGCACAGAGACACATAGAAGAGCAGAGATTGAAACCAGGATATTTAACTCCAGAATTTGTGTACTTAAGAACTACATACACTGCTATAAGGAATCTGTCATAACAAATTGGTCAATGAACACTTACCAAGCAGTATATTCATGAAGAAAAGTGGTACAGGCAGTCCAGCCAATGAGAATTCATTAAACTACAAGAAAGAGCATTCAGAATGGGGCTTCCACTTAAGTGAGTAGCATAAGATATTAAAAACTTGTTCTAGTTCCAAGGCACATCTTGGAAAGAATGCATGGGTCTATGTGCATGTGTGTGTTTCTAGAACATCGGTGAGATTTCTGCGGTCTATCCTGACTTAGATTCTCATAGAAGGTATGACTCCACAGCCTCTAAGCTCCTGAAACTCTGTATTCATTTGTGAGGGCTACCACTACAAAATACCACAGACTGGGTGGCTTAAACAACAGAAATTCAGGTACTCCGATATGAAGATGTCAACATATTTGATTTCTTTTGTGGCCTCTCTCCTCAGATTGAGGATGAACAGCCACCTTCTTGCTGTGTCCTCACATGGGTTTTCCTTTGTGTATGCACATTTCTGTGTCCTCACTTCTTCTTGTAAATATACCAGACATATCGGATTAGAGTGTACCAATACGAGTTCATTTTACTTTATTGACTTATTTAAAGTTCTTATCTCCAGTAATATTCTGACATACAGTACGTTAAGACTATTGAAGTGAATTCTGTTGAAGTGACTGTTGAATTCAAGGAGTACAGAGTACAGACCATAATACCAGGATTTCCATAAAGGTAAGGAACTATCCTAAGGATTGTGGGAATGATTAACTGGGGCTAACATAATCAGGGTCAAATTGTGAAAAGTGATACTAGTGTGTTTATCATCAGTGGCCAAGGTATGGACTGCACCCTGAGGGTTCCCCAGCTTGAAACAACTGAGAAAAGCCAATGAGAGGATTCTAGATGAACTGACAATTTCTTGGGACCAGTAAAAAATTAGGATTCTACAATCCAAACTTGAAATATGCTGCTGATTTATTACTTTGGTTGTGACAAGAATAAACCAAAAGACTTTTACATGTAAGAAGCAACCTGAATATGGCAAACTCTTTTTATTGCCAGATTAACCATTATTTTCAAAGTCTACCTTGGTCAAACACATATTCTTTGCTAAAGAACAATAATTCTGTTCAGAATTGGATAGTCATGTTCTTCAGGGAAGACCTATCCCTTCAAAATTCAGCAGTGGAAACATGCTTACTGTATGTCAAACATAGTAGTGTCTTTTTCCCCAGGCTCATTAACAGTTTATAAAAGGCAACCATTTCTCACCAAGGAGACCTGAAATAATAGGTGGATGGAGCCTTTTAATCTGAAAATGTGAAAATAAGTAGACAGACCTTTTGATGACCCTGTACCCAGTTATAGTGAGAGGCTGGCACTTCAGAAGTGGTTATTTTGGTATATTAGTGTTTCAGTCAGCATTCTAGTGGCTGAGATCCCAAATACCTGGTGACCACAACCTAGGGGTAGGAAGATTTTTATTCAGGCTGCCAAGGAAGAGCTGGAGGGACAGGTCCTTAGAGCAGAGGGAGCAAGGGGGAGGGAGCAAGGGACATATATAGTCCTCAAGGCTACACCCCCAGGGATCCATCTCTAACAATGCTCTGCCTTCGGAGACCTCCAGGGACCCACCTCTGATCATGGCTGCCTCCTGAGCATGAGGTCCAAGGGAAATGTCACTTTCATAACAAGGAGGAAGCTAGTGAGAAACCAAGTGTATTGGGTTGAGTGATGCCCCCAAATTCATTTCCAAACATACCCTATAACCATAACCTCACTTGGAAACAAATTCTTTGCAGATGTAATCACATTAAGGTAGGGTCATATCTGATGACAGCAGGACCTCAACCAATGACTGATGTCCTTACAAGAAGAAGGAAATGTAGACACATAGAGACATGCAGGGGAAATGCTGTGTATCAACAGAGGCAGAGACTAAAGCGATGCAGGTACAAGCCCAGGAACATCAAGGATTACCAGCAATTGCCCAAAGCTACAAAGAGGCAAGGAAGGATTCTTTCCTAGAGGGAGCATGGACCTATCAATGATGTGGTCTCAGACGCTTATCCTCCAAATCAGTGAGAGAATACATTGCCCATATTTAAAGCCACCAGATTTGTGGCATTTTGCTATGGTAGCTCGCCAAAATGAATATACCACGCAGTCCTCTAGTAATGTCATTGTGAGCAATGGGAGGAAACTGCCTGGGTTCTTTTGACTTAAGTGAGCCAGGGATGAATGAATCTACAGTGTGTCTGATTATTTGGTTATTCAGGAGGTTTTCTCTTTCTTTTGTTTTAGTCAATTCTAGATGAGTTTTAAATAATTTGTTGCTGAGAAATCACAAAATGATTGCACTATTTGGGGTGTTGTGAATATTTGCGGAAGAAGAATACGTGGAATAGCCTAGAACTCCCTGTGGTAGTCAGACAGGCGGAGGCTCAAGTATAGAGATTTGGGGGATTAATGGAAATGTGACCTCATGTGTTCTCACAGTCTGGTGAAGCTTGGCATTTACCATTTACATTCTGGTACTTATTGTCACCCTACTGTTATCCCAGACTGGTGTGGCCTGGGGAAATGCTAGCGACATTCGCTTGATGACCAAGCACCAGGCAACAGAATTCTATTTGCTTTGTATCAAGATCCTAGCCCAAGTTTTGATTAAAGATAAAGAGATGCAAAAATACCCAAATCACATGCATGAAAACAAAATGTCTGCTTCTTCAGATAGTTCTATTTTTGTGTCTATAATTCTGCTCACCAACTGCATGTGTAACCTTTCTTTAAATTTGCAAAATAATTCAGAAGTTTTCATGCTGCCAATTGCTAATCAAACCTTCTTCATCAACATCCACGCCCTCTTCCCATTTGTCATCTTATTCATGCATTGCAAACAGTGGCTCATGCAGCTCCCTCTTCTCATTGCCTCAGGAAAACAACAGGCTGTGTAACCAGGGGGAAGCTTATTAGCAGCTAAAAGCTCATTTTTAATGCTACCTAATCAGGTTGCCGACTCATTTAAATTATGAACCTTAAGAAAAAAAAATCCTCATTTAATGACTCAAATATTAGGGTAGCTTGTCAAACAGTGTCTTTAATATTGCTTGCTTCCTCTCAAAGTGTTCAAGCATGAACCTTTTGCCAGAATAAATTGGTAAACCTGTTTCTTTTTCAGTGCATATGGTGAAAACCTATGAGGTCTGTCTGATTTATATAAGTGTACTTGGCTGCTATTTTATATTTATCCAAACTATGTTACAAAGTAAAAGTAAGGATCAGTTCCAAGAATAAGATTTTTTTTAATATAAAGAGTGGACCTATTTGTGAATAAGGCATATGTAGCTTCTCAATTATGACTGGCTTACTAAATTGAGTTCATTTATTCTACATCATGTTATTTGCTTTTATTATTGATTTATCATGAAAGTCAATGAATAAAAATGCAGGTGCTTAAAATTTTTAGATGCTTTAAATATATTTAAAAAGCTGCCACATTGTAAAGGCATTTTTACCATGTTTAGATTTTTGTTTTTGTTTTTGTTTCATTTTTTTGATGCATTGTAATCATACATTGTAATGAAGTTCAGGGTGATAGAGGCATACATACACACAGCACTCATTGAACCCTCCTGCAGTTCCCACCTCACTCCCTCTCCCTCCTCACCTTTCCCTTGAAGGACACTGTGATCGGCATTGATAAATTTGTGTAGAATTTTTAACTATGCATAAGTTTTGATTTGTCAAGAAGAGGGAAGATTTGTGGCAACAGTTTGTCTTCTCTCTGCAACCCATTGCTGCTATCAAAGTATTTATTTGAAATTGATGTATCAGCGAGTAAAGGGCACTGTCCATACCAACACAGATTGGACTCACATGTGTGTTATGTAAACTGACTCATAGCTTAATATCTTGATGTGGTCTGAAATCCATGACTTTGCTGACTTTAGAGAAAATGATTTCTGGATATCAGTAGAGCATCTAACATTTTTAGAAACAATATGTAATATATACTAAGGGAATTTTGCTTCCTCTAGAAGTTCCAAATATTCCAAGGTTAACCTAGGATGTTTCAATTGATTTATTTTTAACATGTGAACTATACAATTAATGTTAAAGGAAAGTTACAACAAACTGCCACTTGAGAACAATGAGTATTTGAACAACACAAAAGAAAATTTTCTGATGTTTGAACCACGGACTCCTTGAAGGAAATTCTTGGTGATCCCCAATCCCCATTCCCAGGCTCTTCCGTTGACCTGCTTTTACTTCTATAACATACAAAAAGGATTATACCATCCCCTTTCACTTGATATTCTTTCAAATATTAGATAAGAGTTAATGTCTTCACTTAAAACCTTTCCAGGTGAAATAAGTCTACAGCGTTCACCCTTGATGTTGTTCTGTGCTTCATACTCTTTACTGTGGTGTCTGGTATTAAAAAACCACATTCAGACTTGATATGACCAACACAGGACAAAGGATTATTGAACTATTGTAGATGATAAAGAATAATGTCATGATTATTTTTTTAAAAAAAGGTTAATTTTAAAAGTAAGTTAATTCTCCAGGCATGGTGGTACACACTTGTAATCCCAGTACTTGGGAGTCTGAGATAGGAGGATCACAGGTTCGAGGCCAGCATCAGTAACTTAGTGAGACTCTGTTTCCAAATAAAAAATAAAATAGGGCTGGGGCTGTAGCTTGAAGGTGGAATGCTCCTACATTCAATCCCCAGTACCACACCACACACACACACACACACACACACACACACACACACACACACACACTTTTGTAAAAAGAG
>PVJS01029037.1:0-25084 GCA_004027185.1 Glis glis
TGTGTGTGTGAGTGTGTGTGTGTGTGTGTGTGTGTGTGTGTGTGTGTTTTACTGGGGATTTGAACCCAGGGGCATTCTACCTCTGAGCTACACCCCCAGTCCAATTTTATTTCTTATTTGGAGACAGGGTCTCACTAAGTTGCAGAGGACCTCTCTAAATTGCTGAGAACGGCTTCGAACCTGCAATCCTCCTGTCTCAGCCTCCCAAGTACTGGGATTACAAAACCATTTTACTGGGATAAAAACTGGCTCAGAGAACTGATCAGCCACATAATTTTCAGGGGCCTCCCTGGTTGAAAGAAGTTATGACTCATAAATAATGAATAATGTTACCACTTTTCAAGGGGGGAAACCATCCTCTTCAACTGGAAATGTATGCCATCCATGTATTTTAAGAACTAGAAGGCTGAAAAATGATTGGTGTTGACAGAAGAAAGGAGAAGTGGTATTAGAGGCTGATAGCTGAGTCAGAAGATGAAACCAAGAATTCACGTCCTCCAGATCAAAGAACACTGAAGTGGCTGAGTGCAGATGAGGAAGTTGATTGAGAAATTAGAGCCCTGGCCTCGGCTTCCACCCTGCGGGCTCTGTGCGTGATCTGAAACCAGTACCCTGGCACCTAAGTGGCCTTCCTGGCTCTCAGAAGGCACGCTCTCCTTTCATGACTATCAGTCTTGGTGGTGGTCTCACAGGGAGAAACTCACCAAGTTGAATCCATTAAATATTTACAGCTCCTTGTGCACTGGCCATACCGCAGTAATGTTTGGTGTTTTTCTTTAATTAAAGTCTTATATCCCTTTTTAATGAAAAAATATGTAGAATATAGGCATTTTTTTAAATTTTTGTGCATTGACCATACCTGAATATATTTTATTTTTAAGTAAAATCTCATGTCCATTTTTAAATAAAAAGTTGCATATTGTATAGAATACAGGTCTTTCTTTCTTTCTTTCTTTCTTCTGGGGTCAACACAGAGGCATTCTACCTCCAAGCTACACCCCCCAACCCTTCTTATTTTTTATTTTGAAACAGGGTCTCACAAAGTTGCGGAGGGTCTCACTCTAAGTTGCAGAAGCTGGCCTGGAACCTGCAATCCCCCTGTTTCAGTCTCCCAAGTACTGGGATTACAGGTGTATTCCACCATAGCCAGATTAGCACTTCTCTTTAAAGATATAAACAGGCTGGGGGTATTGCTCAGTGGTAGAGTGCTTGCCTAGCATGCATGAGAGTTTGGGTTTCATCCCAGAATCTATCTCTCTCTCTCTCTCTCTCTCTCTCTCTCTCTCTCTCACACACACGCACACACACACACACACACACACACACACACACACACACACACATAAATATATATGTAATATATATTAAACATAATGTTTTAAATTGCATGCATCATACTCAGATAATGTACTCTGTGCTTCTAAAATGCAATACTGAACAGGTGTGTCTGTCCACGTGGTTACAGGTGCTAATTTAGTCATGCATTCTGACACTGCACACTAGCAGAAAATGCAAACTGCATGGAAATAGTCAGCTCTAGATTCTGGACTGGGAGCCCGTCCAGAACTGTTTTCCTGGCCATTCTGCCACCAGAGCTCCCACCTCCCCATAACACAAACCCAATGGTGTCACATCCCTGCTCTAAAAGCATCCACATCCTTCATGTTGCTTCCAGGACGCATTCCAAACTTGACATACATCAGAGTTGGCCCTCCACAGTGGGCCCTGCCTTGCCATTCAATTCCCATCAGCCGCATCTTTCTTGTTAAACTCATGCTCCAACCAAACCGACCCTCCTTTCTATTCGTGACCTGTCTGCACAGTCTATTATCTCTACCAGGAATAAAACGGGCTCCTTTGCTCCTCATGGCAAAGCATGATCCTTCTTCACAGCTCTGCTCATAGTTCTCAACTTGTTAAAAGCTCCATAGCTCTAAAGCCAGAATGGTCATCCCACCCCCCGCCCCGTGATACCCTCCTACGGCACCCACAGAAGCCGTCTCTAGATAACAATGACATATCTGCCTCCCCTTCATCAGCGAGCTCCTTGAGGATGGGACTTCTTACCCGTGTTTGTTTTCCCAAATAAGAGCCCAACAAATGCTTGTAGAATGACAAATAGATCATTGAATAAAGTGACAAATGATATCCATACAGAGAAAGATCCATGTCTGCGGGAGAGTGAAGGTATGTGAAGGTATGTGAATGATATGCTAGCATATTCACCGATTTATCAGAGCACTCCTCCTCTGTTAAAACCAAAATGCTTTCTAGTGGAGAACAGAACTCTTGAAGCATAAGGAAACTGTAACAGAAGATTTAAATGTGTTTGAATCTATGATGTTTTATAAAAGAACCATTATTAGAAATAAAGAGACCTTATTATTTTCATTTTGATAACCACATGATATTCCCTACGTGCCCGGTACTGTTCTAACCACTTGACAAACATTAACTCCAGCGTACATCACAACCATCTGAATGAGGGAGATGCTCTTACTACCATCCCCACTTTACAGATGGGTAAACTGGGGCACCAGGTTCTTAAGGAAATCCCCTAGAGTCCCATTTAGCCAATAAGCTAACATTTAGAACACATACAGGTGATCTCCATGCCCATGGATTAACCACAGAACTGTGCCAACTTAATGGCTGTGAAGTCTAACACTCAATTGAAGAAAAGGGAAACTCAAAGTACAATTTACAAATGTTCACATAGGGCTGGGTGTGGTGGCCCACACCCGTAACTGCAATACTTGGGAGGCTGAAACAGGAAGGTGGTAGGTTCAAGGCCAAGCTCAGCAACTTAGTGAGACCCTGTTTCAAAAAATAAAAAGGGCTAGGGGGTGTAGCTCAGAGATAGAATGCCCCTGAGTTCAATCCCTAGTACCAAAAACAAAACAAAGCAAAAGTTACATAGCAGTGTACGCAGCTGGTTTAGTACAGAGTTGAAATCAGCCTCTACGTCCCCTGACATCCCAAACTTAGGCTCCTCCCATGCCTTATGAACAAGGCCTTGTGCTACTAGGAAAGACAGCCAGGATGAGAGGCATGGTCCCTGCCATCAACGAGCCATGAGGTTTGTGCATAAACAGAAGAAGGATCTCCAAACGAATGATCAAGAAGTTATTGGAGTTCAGAGGTGAGTACAAGCACATCTCACTGTGGAGATCAGAAGAGACATACACAAAGACTTTGAATTTGAGGAGGCCCGGGAAGCTCAAGCAAACCGACTTACTGAGGGTTGGGTCAAGAGGATCCAGGAAGCGTGTTTAGGAAAAGCGGAGTCCTCTGATTGGCCTTGAAGCAGGGGAAAGTTAGGCAGGGAAGGCAGTGAGGATGGGATGGGGTCTTCCTCTGGGCCATGGTAAGCATTCCTGACAAGAAGCTATGTCACATTTCCATAGCAACCAGAAACCTTCAGGCTTTGGAGCAAGGAAACATCAGGATATGATGCCATAAATTCAGCCAAAGGTCCCTATAAAACTTTCCAAGATTAAGAAACTTCGTGTAGTAACTTGAAATGGCAGGTGAAAAAAAATACAAACATCAATTTATATTGCTCAATTCAAATTAGTTTGTTGCTAACAGGAATGACTGTCCCCAAAAGATTCCACAAACTTCAGCAGAGAGAATACGAAGAAAATTAAAATTTCTTAAATGGTTCCACTTGGCCATTATAAGATAGATAAAATAACATAAGTGCATATTTGAATTAGGACAAACAGGGAAAGAGGCTGTTGCTATCTTATACCAATACAAGCCATATTTCAAGTCAGCATAATTAAAAAGTTAAGTAAAATGAATTAATCAAACCAATTAACACCAAGTAAATGAGGCAACTAGAGTTGTGAAACTTTTTGTCATTCAAATTTCAGCTGGAAACCAGGCTTAGGGAATCTCTTCAAGTTTATGTCCTTGGAAATACAGCCAAATCCAAATTGTTTGTCTCCAAATTCCTGCTTTATCTATTGCATCATTAAATTAAATACGATCAGAACGACGACTCCAAACCTTTTTAATACCTTCTTATTATGCAAACATCAATATGGTAGTTTCTCATACTATACATACCCCCTTCTCAAAAGGGCAGTCATGGTCAATGAACCTAATTGTGAGGGAGAGAGGAGGATCTTTACATAAGAAAAAAGAAAACAATTAGGCAGATGGATTTATCAAAAGATTAAAAAAAAACACCTGAAAGAATTATGACGATTGGTCAGGAACCAGGAAACACTGTAATCTTGAAAGTTTTAAACTAATGATTTTACTTATACCCACTAAGATACATTTAGTGACAGGATTGTAGAAAATAATACATTTTTGCATTCAATTAATTACACTTCAAGCTTCAGCCAACCTATTTTTAACAGTAATCACAGCTGCTTATTTCATGATAAATCTAGAAATAAACACAGTGCTATGTCAGCTCTTTTGAGTTATAAACTTGGTTTCTGCTATCTACAAAGGAAAAATGCTTTGATTCAATCCTTGATGCTAAAGAAAACAAGGCAAAAATTCTACTCATGGGTTTCCCCCTAACTCAAGAAACATATGCGAATCCTAACCCAGAATTAAGCCAGAAAGTTGAAAAGTAAGTAAATTTTTTAGAGCATATTACCTCAATTTAATTTTCTCAAGGTAAAGAAAATAACCATTAGCAGAGGGATATGCATGTGCTTTCTTAGTTGACAGCCGCTATCCACACAAACACCATTAACTCAGCAAAGAGTGTTCAGAAAGTATCTAAAGAAATATATGCATTCACAAGTGGACATATAAGAACTGAATAAATAGGCACTAACCTACATACTCGGAATTGTAAAGAAGTTGCACACAACTGAAATGGCTATAAATGGAAAATGAAATAATGTTTCTATGAGGGGTCTTTTGGACTCTTAGACCTATCATGCCAGGATCCTGATGAAAACAATCCCTAAATGGACTGTTTAACTTGAAATCATGTGGACGCTGTCAGACAATGATTGGAAAGTGGAATGAGAAGTATGGAGTGTATCGTGTAGAAATCATTTAAAATATGCTGGTATTTTGAATATTAAGCAGTACGTGGGAATCATTACAATATGGTTCTGGTGTTAACTAGCTGGCTCAGCTTGCCCAGTGTGAGCAGTCAAGGGCTTCCCCCTGGAATGAGAAGGCTCACCTCAGGGCACTTCTCTCTGGTTTTCACAGTCCTACTTCTTCATCCTTTACTCCTGCACACCAAAGGAATTGCTTCCTTGTATGAAACCATATGTCTGCAATTGCTCAAAATCAATTCTTAAAGTATATGCTTTCTGCTCCAACCACCAATAGCTCTTGCCTTCTATTTCTGCTTCTTTTGATACTGCCTTTTTCTAATTACAACCATTGGAAAATCTGTACAATGCCTGAACCACAGGAGGTAAGACAATCCTGAGAAGCCTCCTTGGAATGCAAATTTTTACTCCAAAGCTCTTGCCTTTCTGCTGTTGCCTGCATTTTTCTGCAACTTTAAAATCAGAAGAATAATAATATCTTTTCAGAGCTATGAAAGGGATACCTTTCAATGGTCACAACTTTTTTTTTTCCCCTCTCATTCTGTCCTCTTCTCAAGTCATGAAAATTGCTAAGGTTAAAACCGATTCCTTAGGATGTTGCCATTTCAAAATTTCACATCTACAATGGATGGATAACATATTAACTTTTCTTTGGGAAATGTTTGAAAGCACAGGAACTGTACAGCATTTGGGTAGATAATAAAATTTTGTAGATATATTGAACAACTTATGCGTTGAACAAGAACAATGTATAAGTCACAGGGTGGTTACAGGAAGAAATGTAAGATAATATCTGTGCCCACATGAAGTTGATAATCTGTTTATAAGGACAAGAAACATGTTTGCAAAAAGACGACATGAATGCCAAGTGAGGGGTATCAAGTTCTGCCTCTACTTAACACTTTACACAGTACTCTCATATCCACTATCACATTTAATTCTTACACCTTAACCTCATAAGATAGACAACTCCATATTACAAAAGACTAAGCTTTAGGAAGGTGAAGTTAGTTGACCAATTACGTAGTTAATAAACAGCAAATCCAAAATTGCATTTTAAGTTTTTTTCAATGCTAAATATTTGAGCATGTTATACTAATAGTTTGGGGAGGGTTTGGGTTTTTTCTTTTGTTTTGTTTTGGGGGGGATTTTGTGAGGTTTGTATTGTTGTTTGCATTTTGTTTTTTTACTCCATTGCTCTATCGGTTTGGGTCTTGTCAGGAAAAGCAGAGACCATGCCAAGAAGTTTCATAAAAGGAATTTGGCTGCAGAAACTAATTGCAGAGGTGTTGCAAGAGCATAATGACCAAAGAGAGACAGGTGGGGCATGCCAAAGGTTAGCAGCCGCCAATGTCAGCCACAGATCTGGAGAGACACCAAGATGTTGTGGTGATGTTGCCACAGCCCCACTGCCTGGGGCATCCTGAAGAGAAGGAGCAAGCACTGTAGTGAGAGATGCCCTGTAGGGCTGAGACCATGAGAGATGGACTGCCTGGAGGCAGCTATAAGCTCAGAGCAGTCACCACCTGAATCTGGTGGGAGAGAAGCCAGAGGGAATGAAAAGAAAGCAAGAATCTGGGTTCAAAGAATGAACGCGGAATAGAAGTGCCAGTCAGTAAACCTGACCCAACACAGAGGGAGCATTCTGGGGACTGAGTCTTGGGAAGAAAAATAGGAATCCCTTTTAATAGCTGGGAAACATAAACAATGTCTCTATGAGCAAATCGAAATCTCCAGGAGGTAGGCACTGGATGGAGCAATTTTATAATAGATTAGCAATTTTATAAACTCTGGGCTGGCCACTGTCATCTTTGCAGGAAGTGATCTTTCTTGTATACTCAGGATTATTATTACGATGCCCAATTTATATTAACTGTGAATTGAGATACTAGATTCAGGAAGACTGCTTCAGCGGGTCTCCTAGCAGAATTAATGTCTTCAACATCTGCAGGCTAGACAGCCATTGGAGGATTTTCTCTCTCCCTTACTCTCTTTCTCTCCCCAGGCTGCTCCTGGGCCTCTCATTGGCCTAACATGGAGGAAAGTCATTTGTCCAGGGAGTCTGAAAAGCATACTTTGCAAAGACTGGCCCTGAGAGATACACAGCACAGCAAAGAAAGGGTGGGACATGGATTTGTGAGTCAACAGGCAAATAATTGGCTCAATTTCATTAGTATTGAAAAGAAAAATCAGAGCACTTGGAGTTTTGAGAAAGAAAAGTTCACTTTGTGCTAAGATCCAAATGACTTTATGTTGAAAGTCGTCTTTAAGGTGAGTCTTCAGTAGAATTTTAGGAACATCTAGAGAAGAGTTCTGGTTGTTGTTGTTCTTTTTGGGTACCGGGGATGAGGAGACAATATAGTAAGAAAGAAAAAGGGCAATATAAGTTATAGAGTCTGGGGATAATGAATAGCCCAAGTTAATGAGTAAACACATTGACAGATGTGTTAGATACTGTTGAAAAAAAAAAAAGATTGAGATGACACTGGAGAGAGAATCAAAATCCAAATCAGGAGGCAAACATGAAGTCCAGGCAATGAGCAAGGACAAGGGCAGGAAATCTGGTAATCTAGAGAGAGAATGAGATAGCAGAAGGGACAGGAAGCCCAGACAAATGGGTTGGATCAGGCAAAAAACTGACTTCCATATCTCCTATCCATTGGCCCCCGCCCCACAGCTGAGTACCATCCTCTATCACAGTGTATTTCTGACTAGTCTCCCCATGGCTTTTCTCCTGTGCCATCTGTATGGTGTTCCACAGAGCAGCCAACATTATTAAGAAATTATTATTCAGTCAATCTAATTTTTTAATGGAATCTAGCTACTCTTCTGTTTAAAATGCTCCACTGGCCCCCTATTGCATTTAAGACCAGAATCCTTAGCATGCCCTACAATGGTCCCCATGACCTGATCCTGATTCTCTCTCCACATCACACTTTCTCTTGTTCTTTATGATCTGGCCACACTGGAGTTCCTTTAGTTCCTCAGCTATGTGCCCAACTCGAGGCTGCGCTTCCCTTTGCCAAGAACACTTTCCTCCCTCCCATCTTCCCACATGACCCCAGGAACCTCATTCTTCTAACTGCAGGTCACAAGTCATTTCTTCAGGGAAGCCCTACCTGACAACACAGACCACACAAATTCTCCTGGTTACGCACTTTAATACTACTTTCATAAATGTTCTTCCAGTTGAAACTGCATAACATATGAACAGGGATGGCTGAGAATGGGGAATCGAAAATAACCCCCACCTTTCTGACTGGCACGTGATCAAATGGTAGGAAGGACACCAAGGAGGAAGAGTTTGGTGAGGAATATAAGGAGGTAAGGTTTGGACATACGGGGTTTCAGGTGACTTTGCAAGAAGCAGGTGAGGTTATCAGACAAGAGATCTGGCATCCTGGTCTGTAGCACAGCGTGGAGAGCAGGTCAGGAGTCTTGATGTTTTTTTAGTGTCTGGAGCCAGTTACACCCACGCTGGGACTCACCCATCTTCCACCGGAGCCTAGAAACTATGTCATGAGTCTCTTAGCACTTCTACTTTCTTCCTAGATAATCTCTTTTTCCCCTCTAGTTTTCTACTTTATTTGTATAAATACAATCCTAAATTTCATACTTTAGTCCAGTTTCTCCCCTGGGTCCCAGGATGTGCAGGAGAGAAGGGAGAGTATTCTACGAGTGTGGTGGGCAGCTTTAATTCAAACTGGCAAATAAAAACAGAGTGACAAAAATAACAATTATACACTATGTACATTCAAAATGATCATCATAGCTGGGAGGGGTGGTGCATGCCTGTAATCCCAGTACTTGGGAGGCTGAGATGGAAGGTTCACGGGTTCAAGGACAGCCTCAGCAACTTAGCAAGGGTCTTGGCAACTTAGTGAGACTGTGTTTCAAAACAACAAAAAAAAAGGCTAAAAAAGGCTAAAAAAAAGGGCTGGGGGTGTAGCTCAGAGATAGAATGCCCCTGGGTTCAGTTCCCAGTAAAACACACACACACACACACACACACACACACACACACACACACACACATTATCATTCGTATACTCCTAAATCATGATGAATATTATGAGAAAAATTAGGAGAGAAAATTACAAGTGGCTCCATTTTTTCAGTTGCTCAGAGGACCAAGGAAGGTCTTTCTGTGTTTAAGCAAAACCTGAGAGATGAGAAGGAATATATTCTTCAGGGTGATGTGTCTGTACAAGGGCAAGAAAGGAATCATGAGAAAAAAGAAAATACTTCAGGTGGGAAAAAAAAAGCAGGTATGAAGGTGGCCAGGTCGAGAAAGGTCAAGGCAGGCTGTGCAAGAGAGAGCATGAGCCACACAGGAAGGCTGGAGACGAGTGTGAGGGTCTACCGAGCTCAACATTAGCCTGAAGCCACACGTGGCTAGACAGCCCCTCACCATGAGCCTCCATCTTCCCTCTATGGGTTCATCTCTCATCACCACCCTCTCCCTCTCTGTGTTGTAGATGTGCATCTCCTCTTCCCTTTGCTGCAAAGTCCTTTTATCTTCCTTTTCTATCTTTTATTCATTTGTGTGAACCCAAATAGCAAGCAGAAACAGTTGCTCCGTGCTCTGGTGGCAGTAGTGTGACACTTGGTTTATACTTTCATCTTACTGCTTGCTGCAATATACACTTAACTGGCCTTGTATAGGATATGAAAATATGATTTTCTCTAGTTCCTTACCTCACCATACCTTATTTATCTCTGTAGCCTCGGTGCTTCATCTTGGCAAATAATCAATAAATTTTCCTTGAAAAATGAAACAGATTTGTAGGCAAGACATAAATATTAATGGGCCAAAAATCATTTGTTTAGGCTCATATAAATTGCATGGATCACATTAAGAAAGAATAACAATAATTAATTCCATGTTTTAAACCCTTTGCTTAAGATTGACATAATTTGCATGTTTCTGAGCTGAGAGAAACTTGTGCTTTTTCTGGCCGCTGTTCTAAGGCAGATAATAATGACTCTGTTAAGTCCATCTAGGTCTCTGAAGCATTAGCATAAATGTATTCTTTTGCTTCCTTTGATCCTTCCTTTCTATCCCCTGAATCACATAGTCATTCATGTACCTGTTATTTCATTATTGGGATGATGGTCAGTAAATAGGGAGAGTCGGAGCAGCAGAGAAGGCAGATCAGAGTCTGTCGGGAGCAGCAAGGCCGGCCATTCACCTGCCTCCTCCTGCCTTCACCAACCATGGGCAGAGCTTCCCCAGCATTTCGTTCTGATAAGGTAGAACAGAAAAAATAAAATTTTAGGTAGAAAGGAGACAAGATGGGAATAAAACAAGAATATAATTAAAAGTCTAATCTAAAGTCCTAAGCTTGCCTTGCAGGCTTGCATGGGATATGCCCAAAAGAGGCAAGACCCATATCTTTAAGAACACAGTGGGCTAGCTTCACATCCGAAATTCCTGAGGCAATTAGTTTTGGAAGAAAAAGAACTTCAACTTCCACCAGAACTCCAAAAGATCACACCTGTTGTTAAAAGCCTTACACTCAGCTGGCTGCCCGCTGGCCATCAGATTCTTTGTCTCCACTCCTCTGCTCCCAGAAGACTTATCCAGAGGGAATCCACATCTTCTGCCTGCAGAAAAACTTCAAAGAAAGGAGGCATTTTCCCACCAAGTACCTCTAACCAACCCCCGCTCCATCTCTAGTGCCTATAAAAAGAGACTGTAAGAATTTGGGGCTGCTGCTCTCACATCTTGCGGTGGCCCGCGTTTCCCTGAACGTGTTTCCCTTTTCCTTAAATTAAACCTCTGTCTTTTCTCTGACTGGTGCGTGTTAAAATTCTTTTCTACACAGACCCAAGGACCCCGGGGGCCCTGAGGTAAGTTTCCCCTTCCCAGGCCAGGGACTCCTTAGGACTCTCCACAGAGCTATCGTGCTTTCCGACAGTTCCACCTAAATGTCAGTGACCTGGGGTTTCCTTTCTTTCCATATCGTCTCCACCCTCTGGGGGTGACAGGTAGAGCTGGCCATTGCAGAAGGGAGTACCCATTTGGGTCACTTAGGATGGAACTCAGAGAAGAGGGAGGAAATAAGCCGAGGACAGTTCTGTTCAAAGGGTCATGTCAGGCAGCCCAAGAGAAGAGCTCCGAACGTCCCCAGCACAGCTAACTTGCAGGCTTCCCTGGATGGCAGCAGAGCATCAGTCGTCACAGTCTCGCTGGCTGGGCACTCCAGTGCTCGCTCCCTGGTTTTGGTTCACCGAAAATGCAGGGAAAAGCCTCGGTGACTCTCCAAGTGAGCCACCAGGAGCGGTCCCCATACCCAGGGACACACCGACCTCCCCAAGGCCAAAGCCACCTGTATCTCCTTCCCACCCCCACCAGGAAGCACTCCCTGGTCTCCTAGCAAGTCAGACTCTAGGGGGTGTTTCTGTTTCCTTTCCAGACCACTCTGGATCTAGCCTCCTTCAGGGACGTTCCGTTTTGATTTTCAAGGGCATTTCTTCTCTCAACAAGAATCAGTCTCTTAGAGGCACTGATTCTTTCTCTGGTATTCCTAGCTCACAATCACAGCTCATCTCCAGGCGAAGTGGGTGCCTCCCGGGCAGGAGGAAGTGCAGAAGAAGAAAGTACAATGATGAATAGATAGTGGTTCTGAGCTTATTCCTGTGCAGATAAGTTCTCAGCCTTATTCCCCCCCCCCAAAAAAAAATGGAGATAGTATCTGCTTTTTCTGCGTTGTGGGATAATTGTGATAGTAACAAGAAATAGTGCGTGAAAATATGTAATGGAGTCTCATCTTGGGTTGGGATTTGGTTGCTGAAGAGTAAGGTAAAAATCGTATGTGGTTAAAAAAGTTACCCTTGAAAATTTCTTAGCAAAGACAGTGTCTTACAGCACAATATCTTATGCCTAAACTCCTGTACTGTCATTCTTAGGCACACTAAATGTTGAGAATCACTAAGCTAGATGGAAAGAAATGAAAATTTTATGTGCACACTTTCAAGCATCTAAGCCATTTATTTATTTATTATTGGTACTAGGGATTGTACCTCTGAACCACACCCCCAGCTTTTTCATTTTTTATTTTGAAACAGGGTCTAGCTAAGTTACCCAGGCTGTCCTTGATCCTACAATCCTCCTGTCTCAGCCTCCCAAGTCCTGGGATTACAGGTATGCGCCATCATGCCCAGCCCAAGCCATTTTATATGTAAGAAAACTGCCAAACCCTAGAGAATGACTAGAAAATCATCAGAGAATTTTTTTCCTTTTTTTTTTTTTTTGCCTGTCAGATTTAGTCCATTCCATGTAATGTTCAGCCATAGTATTAGTAGATTTGGTTGGGTTTTAAAGATTAAAGAAAATAAAATAATATTGCAAACCTTGCTTTCTTTTGTGGCCACAAATACGAGGAGACACTATCGCAACAGAGTGAGCCAAGCCGGCATCAGGATATAGAGCCCAAGGACTGGGTTTATACCCAAGCTCATCACCTGCTGCCAACTTCCTCCCAGCCTGGGCTCTGCCTCTCTCTACACAAACACTTTGGCCCCAATCATTTAACTACTTCTTACTCTTAAGATCTAATTTTCTTTTACACTCAGACACTGATAACCCTCTTCTTACTTAAGTGCCAAACCAATGATGACAGCTTACAGAACTCCACACAGTGGGGACATCTCTGGCAGGCATTTGACTCTAACCACAACCATCTGACACAGGCAACAGATAGTATTCTGGTGCCTTTTATCTGGAATGTTTTAGACGAATGTAGGAATGCTGGAGGTTAAACCTTCCTAGAAATGTTAGCTAAACCACTGGCCAGACCTTTCAAAACTAGAATACCTTGTTTTGTCTCAGTGGGAAAAATTTGAAAATGCATGCCCTACATTGAGCATTTGCTGCCTTTCTAGTCTGCATGTAAACAAAGATTGATTTTATATAAGCCAGTGTTTTTACTTTACCTTTAATAGCACCCAAACTAGCTCGCTGCAAATCTGGTGGCAATTAGGAATATGGACCACCTAAGTCCTATGGTTGCAAATTTCACCTTAGCCAGTATAGGCGTGGTATGGGTTCTTGATAGCAAGAGATATACACATTCTCAAAAATGAACGGCTAGTGGTTGAGGAACAAGGAAGAGGGAGGCAAATACCACTGTAAAGGAGTAAAAAGATCTTTATGATAATGGAACCATTCTGTATCTTGATTGTAGTAGTGGTTACACAAAACTACACATGCGATAAAATGGCTTAGAACTTTATATACACATAACCAAGTGCCTAAAAAACTAGTGGGTTATGAATACATTCTTTGGATCAAACTAATATTGATTTCCTGGTTTTGACATTGCACTAGAGTATGTATGATATTACCTCTGAGACTGGCTGGATGAAGGATACACTAAATCCTAAATCCAAAAGGCCTTTATTTTTGCTAATTAATGGCCATAGATTACTATATTCAAATTAATTCCTACAATATTAGAGGCTAAATGAATGGTCATTTCACTTCATCAGCAGAAAAACTTGAGAATTTAATCTTTTCTTACTTTTTCATAAAAGTATATAAAATGATAAACCTGAAAGATTTAAAACTACATATATAAATGATTTTTAGTCCATCCATATCCTAAGCCATGGTTCTGAAGAGTGTGGCCCCTAGGCCATCAGCATTAGGGGATTTGGTAGAAATGCAAATTCTCTGTCCCTCCCCAGAGTCACTCCTGTGGAGAGGGAGGCTTGAAGGAGAGAAGCTCTCTGTTGCTCTAACAAAATACCTGAAAATAAACTTAAAAAGAGGAAAGGTTTATTCTGTCTCACAGTTTCAGGAGTTTCAGTCTATCGTCAGTGGGCCCCATTGCTTTTGAGCCTGTGTCAAGGCAGCAGATCATGGTGGGGAGTATGTTGTAGAACCAAGCCACTCACCTAATGGAAAGAGAAGATACAAAAGTCCCACGTTCCTCTCCAAGGGCACATCCCTAGTGACCTAAGACCTCCCTCCAGACCTCCCATTAGGCCTCCTAAAGCTTCCTCTACCTTCTAGTAGTTCCAAGCCTTTAATGCATGGAACTCTGGGGGACATTCCAGACCAAAACTCTAGCAGGCAGGGAATCCATCTTTAACAATGAACCCTCCCGATGAATTTATGCACATTAAGACTTGAAAACCAACACTCCATATCATCATTGCTGTAAGATATCTGGCAAATATTTCCATTAGAAAAAGAGAAATCAGATAAACAAATGTGCACAATTTTAACATCTGGCGAAGGGCCCTCTGTTGGGCCTCTTCAACCATGCCAATTCCTGAAACTCCCTGAGGCCTTGGCCCCATCCCGCCAGGTCATAGAACTGTGATAGTTAACTTGGGAATGGCTCCCACAAGTTCCATCAAGAATATTGAATGCAGATGCAATTAGATTCCTTGACATCCATTATAATTCTGTTCACCTAATATTTGAAAATCATCGGCTTGGTGATTGGGAGTCCATTTCACTGCCTGGCCTTACAATGCCTTCAGCAAATATCCATTGACTGTACTTTTCCACGTTTCCCTGTTTGATCAGAATGTCTAAAGAAAAACTATTGATTGCCACTACTAATGGAGTACTCTGACATGGATAATTCAAATCAAATAAGTAATTTCAAAGTCAATTCTACCTAACCTAGAGCCAAGCACGTGACCTTTCATTTGTCTACTTGGGGGACAGTAGATTTCTTCTTAATTATTATTATTTTTTGTATGTGTGTGTGGTACTGGGGATTGAACCCAGGGGCATTCTACCTCCAAGGTACACCCCCAGCCCTATTTTTTATTCTTTATTTTGAAACAGGGTCTCACTAAGTTGCGGAGGGCCTCACTAAGTAACTGAGGCTGTCCATGAACCCTGATCCTCCGGTCTCAGCCTCCCAAGTACTGGGATTACAAGCATGGTCCACCATGCCCGGTTGATTTCTTCTTAATTATACTCTTCTTTGGCTGATATTAGTATAAGTTAACAGCACTGAGCTGGGACTAATTATCCTAGAGCATTCTGAGTGATAGTAACAAGAAAAGATAGTAATAAATTTGGCTATAATTAATCCTTAAAATGAATAAACCATTGGTGAAAATTGCAGCTAAACTGAGCTTTTTTAATATTTTCATTCTAGCCATGTCCTACAGTAAGTTACTCATCCACAGGCTTCAATCTCCCTCCATGTGTAACTCTTCAAACTCTTCCCTTTAAATTGATGTATTTTGCTTGCATAAATGACAGGGCATTGAAACTCTCTGATGAGATAATCATACCACATTGTCCTAAATGGTTTAGTGTTAATTACTTAAAATCAAATAGACCCAGACTGGTTAAATGTAAGCCCTTCTAATGCAGGGATTTCAAAGAATAAATGAAAGAACAGCTAGGGGCCAGCCTTATTCTAGTAGTTACTAAAATCAGACAGGTAAGAATAATACTGCATCCCACATGGAATCCCAAGATGTCTCAACCGAACAAAAGCAGTCACACATGTTTACAAAATTTAGACCTGAGAACTATGTATTGAGAAACACTTTGACTCATAGCAGACATCTGCCGGTAGTATAAAACCAGCCGCCACCACATTGAAAGAAAAAACTAGGAGTAGGGAATGTGAAGAGGAATTCTCCATGGTGATAGGCTTCAAGCCAACAATGAAAACTGAGGTTACTCGCTTTTTTTTTTCACAAAAGGATTTCTTTTAATTATTTTTATTCCAAAATCCATATATACTCACAGAGGAAAAGAATCAGAAATTAAAACTAAGCCCAAAACAAATAAAAACAAAGACCAATAAAATCCCCAGAAGGGAAGGTAAAAGTGATCTTGGTAAATCTTTCACAATTATACGAAATAAAACTGAAATATAATATACATTCTAAAAAATGCCATGCTAGTAGCAATTTAGAGAGAAAAATGCACCCTTTATTACAATAAAGTTACTTTTCCACACAGCACCACAGTAAAAGCATACAGCAAGTCAACTAGAACAAGAAAAATGATGAGATCACCGTGTCTTGTTATTCTGAACAGCAGACATTTGTGTTTGAACAGCAGAAAAAAGCAATTATGGATAACAAAGGAAGTATGATTGTGGTATGCACCTTCATTAATTCATTCAAAAATACGTAGTCAGTACCCAGGAAGTGCTGGAGATACGGCAGGGAACAGAACATGGAATCTCTGCTCCCAGAGATCTAATGAGGTAATAGGTGAGACCAAAGGTAGACTTACTCTGCAGCCAACAAAGTAAAGCTGCAGGGCCACTCCCTTGCACAGGTCTTTCTGAGACACCTAATTTTCTCACTGAGAATTTCAAATTATAGTATTGTCTTGAAAATGATCACCAACATTGTGTAAGATTTATACTCCATGAAACCTGGATTTGTGCCTAGATTAAATACTAAACAAGTAAAGATATATGTATATGTATATATCTTTACTTGTTATTTGCTATATACATACATACATATATATATATATAATAAGGTGATTTAATAGAGAATGACAGGACTCTTTAAAATGGCAGTTCAGAGAACTAAAGAGCTGAGATCAAATGAAAATGCCTTAGATGGATTTGGAAGAGCAATGACTAACAACTTTTAAGCATTGCTCTGCATTGGGTTTATTTACATGCTTTGCTTGTATTAGATAAAAAATGTATTCTTGCAGTAGACTGATGTTAAATTTAGAGAGGTTAATTATAACTCTGCAGACGTGAAGGTCTGCTCATATTTTGTTTTCCACAACTATGCTCAGTAGAACTCACAAAAATTGATCTCTTTTATGATTTGCAGACTTTACAATGAATATACTGGTGTTTGTTTTAGTTATTTTTATTCTAATGTCTGGTGGCTCTTCTAGAAACATTTGAATATTTAAAAACCAACAATATATATACATATATATTCAATGGGACTATTTTAACAAGCCTAGTGA
Organism: Glis glis; assembly: GCA_004027185.1. NCBI lineage: Eukaryota > Metazoa > Chordata > Mammalia > Rodentia > Gliridae > Glis > Glis glis. Next base: position 16,972 of record PVJS01029037.1, read on the forward strand.
GCTAAATCATTGTGAATTAAAATACAATGTGTGTTTGTGGGTGTGTCTAGTTCTTGCATTATAAGTGTTCTGATTATTTATTCATTGTTATATCTACATGGAGGAAGTTTAAATCTCACGTTGAAAGAAAAAGGTAAAATTAATGTTCATATAATCTTTAAATGACTTTTATTTTCTACTGTAAATGGAATAATTAGAAGGTAGGAAACAGTTGAGCTCTTAACCCTATTTTTCAGCTCTAATAGCAATATAAAAATATTAACAATGATAGTTTATACATTTGTATATACCATAAACCAAATAGCATTCTTTATATCTTTTCATATTAAGTAGAGACACCATGCTATAAGTTAGTAGTCTCTCCCACCCCCATGTTTTTCATCTATGAAATGTTTTTGTCCTGTATAAAATGCTTACACTATTACAGCTATATTTCTTCTGATTTCTGAGTTCCTGAGTAAATTTATAAATTTATAAATTTATAAAGATGTTTCTTACCTAATGTTCACTTCCAAGTCAACATATTTCAAGCTGAGCTCTATGTGGAATGTAGGTATGTTGCTATGTTGCTAGAATAAATTGATCACAATAAATCTGAATCTAACTCCAGAATTATGATTTTCTTCCTAATAATGAGAAGCAGGCTAAGGCTTCAGTGACGCCTACAAGAGTTGAAGATGAGGAAAAATAAAAATAAGAAAAGAGGAGAAAGTTGAAGAGTCACAGGAAAAGAAAAGAAAAAAGAAAAAGAGGTGAGAGGAAGAATCAGGAGGCCAATCGCCATTGAAAAGGAGGTCGAGGTTTTGAAGGCGTCCACTTAGCCTTTCTTGGACTTTTCTTCTGGTGAGCTGAACTTCTATTTACAGTTTATTAAACTGAGCAGCAACACTGGTAGCGCTTCAGGTCCACCCCCGAGGCCAATGGCAGTCTGGGATCTTTTTATTTCTTTATATTCTACATGCCATCCAATTTTCCATAGTCTCCTCTTGCAAAACAACTAAGTCCCCAATCCGTGATTCAACATCTGGACCCCTCCAGGTCATTGGGAATTTCCAGGTCATAAATTCCTATCTGACTCCTGAGAGCCAACTCTCATGCTCTGGGAAAGTATGCTTCTTGCCTTCAAGGCATCTCTGTTTAGATAAAAAAAAAATCCTGGGCTGGGGATGCAGCTCAGTGGTTGAGTGCTTGCCTAGCATATTCAAGGTCCTGGGTTTGATTTCCGGCACTTAAAAAAATTTTTTTTAAAGAACATTGCATTTTAGAAAGGTATTGATAGTGACATCATATTTCTCTAAATGCAATAGTAAATTGTTGGGCTTATACAACATCCATGTTTGACAAAATACAGTATCTGCATAAGATAAAGGATAACACAATAGTCACTACTTACAAGAATTGTTAGCCAAGCATAGTGGCACGCGCTCGTAATCCCAGTATTTGGGAGGCTGAGACAGGAGGACCGCAGGTTCACGGCCAGCCTCAGCAACTTAATGAGGCCCTCCACAACTTAGTGAGACCCTGTTTCAAAATAAAAAAGAATAAAATAGGGCTACAGGTGTAGCTTGGAGGTAGAATGCCCCTGGGTTCTACCCCCAGTACTACAAAAAAAAAAAAAGAATTCTAATTACCATAGTATTGTGTATCAAAGTCATAGTGTGTATGCACTGTATCCATCAGCATTCTTGCAGCCATAATCTAAATATCTGACCACATAACTTAGAGGAAAGATTTATTTTCTTACTGTTTCAGGATCAGTCCATGTGAGGCTGGGGACCTCAGATCTCAGGGCAAGGAGGCGGTGGGAGACTGAGGGATAGTACCCCCAGGGACCACCTCCTCCAGCCACACCCTACAGCCCTACCAGGTACCACCCAGGTAAATCCATTACAATGGATTTATCCACTTCTGGGATTACAGTCCTCATGACTCAATTACATCAGCTCCAAACACCAATTTATAAGCTCTTCAAGGGGCCATTCTATATAACTAACCATAACTAACCATATGTGTGTATATATATATATATATATATATATATATATATATATGCATGTTCAATATGTCAAGTCAATTAAAATTTGAAATGTTGGTAACTGGAAATTACTGATCTAAGGGCTCAGAGAAACAAGGTGGTACAGTGTCACGGAGGGAAAAATAAAAGGTACAAAGAAAGAAATATACTGACCAAAGTTAAGAAAAAAAATGTGGTGGTTATGGAATGAGGAGACTGAAAGAAAAGAGAATCAATTTAGCAAGTTAGAATTGAAGGGATTCTTTGACCTTAGGAAAAATGCATCTTTAACAACAATAATGCTTTATAGTAAAAGCTACTTTTGTGTGTGTGTGTGTGGTACCGGGGATTGAACGCAGGGGCGTTCTACCTCCGCACTACGCCCCCGGCCCTATTTTTTATACTTTATTTTGAAACCGGGTCTCACAAAGTTGCGGAGGGCCTCACTAAGGAGAGAGAGAGAGAGAGAGAGACAGGGAGACAGAGAGAAAGAGAGAGAGCTGAGGCTGGCCGCGAACCCGGATCCTCTGGTCTCCGCCTCCCAAAGTACTGGGATTACAAGCGTGCGCCACCATGCCCGGCTTTAAAAGCTACTTTTAAAAGTTGATTTTATACCATAAGAACCAGACCTTTGTTGGTCCTCTGATCCCCAGCTATTCAAGGTGTGGTCCGCCGACCAGCAGCATCAGCTTCCACTGGGGATTGTTAGGAATGAGGAATCCAGCCGCGCCTCCTGAATCAGAACTGGAGCTTAACACAATTTCCAGGTGATTGACAAGGATGTTAGAGCTCGAGGAGCACAGCTCGGTCCTATGATCTCAACTCAGAGCACACCTGTACAAGCATCGATGGGTTGTGAAAGTTTCTAGAAAACTGAGGCCTGTCATACTGTTGAATGCTGGTGGCCACTGAACTGAAATTATTTTTAACATACTTTAGAAAAAATCATTAAAATTACATAATTTAGGTGGAATTGATACATTACATGCAGACCATGGGAACCAACGAAGATCACTTATCGAGGTAACCTGTATATCTGAAACCTACTGCATAGAAAGACAAAGAATAGGAATAATAAAACTTATTTCAAAAATAAGTTCTGGGTTTTAATAAGAAACTACTGCTGTTCATAGCAAAGGTTCTGACATTTTCACATAGAAAGGTGAATTCTCAGCTCCTACAGACACCTATGAACACATGACAGTATAATTATTATACACTTAAATGTCAGAAGATTAACCTTTTAGTTGCTACAGCAGTGATTACTTAATTACCAGGAACTATTTATGATGTATTGGAGAGTAGCTACATCAATTCCAAACCAGTTCTTCTAGACGCTTCTGGATGATTCTGTATGTGCAATAGATTTCACCGGGGCTCTCACCCATTTTTTTATTCCTATCTAAATAATCGCTAAAAGATACTAATACACCCTAGTCTCAAATTTTTAATAGAAAGCTAATAAAAATAAAAAACAATGCAGTACAATGGTCCAACTACTACAAAAAAAAATATGGCAGTTCCTTAAAAAATAAAAATAGAATTAGCACATGATCCAGCAATTCCACTTACGAGTGTATACTCAAAAAAATTGAAAGAAGGGTCCTGGAGAGAGATTTCTGCACCCATGTTCATAGCAGCATTATTCACAATATACAAAAGGTGGAAGCAACCCAAGTATCCACCAACCAACAGATGAATGGATAAACAAAATGTGTTCTATGGAATATTATGCACCCCTATAAACAAAGGAAATTCTGGCATATGCTTTACCATATATGAAACTTGAGGAGGTTATAGTCAGCTCAATAAGCTGATCAAAAAAGGATAGAAACTGCATGATTCCATTTTCATGAGGTGCTATAGTAGGCAAATTTACATAGACAAAAAATAGAAGGATTGTTGCTAAGGGCTATGGAATCAAGAAATGGGGAGTTCTTGCTTAATGAGTCAAGGATTTTAGTTTTCCATGATAAAGAAAGGTCTAGATAACGGTTGCATGGAAGTGTGCCTGTTGTTAACACCACTGAAAGGTCCACTTAGAAATATTTTAGGTGGTGCCAGGCGTGGTGGCGCACGCTTGTAATCCCAGTACTTTGGGAGGCGGAGACCGGAGGATCCGGGTTCGCGGCCAGCCTCAGCTCTCTCTCTCTCCCTGTCTCTCTCTCTCTCTCTCTCTCTCTACCTAGTGAGGCCCTCCGCAACTTCGTGAGACCTGGTTTCAAAATAAAGTATAAAAAACTAGGGCCGGGGTGTAGCGCGGAGGTAGAACGCCCCTGGGTTCCATCCCTGGTACCGCAAAAAAAAAAAAGAAATATTTTAGGTGGTAAATTTTATGTTACTTGTATTTTACCCACAGTAAATTTGTAATTTAAAAGGGGAAAATAAACCAACACAAGAGGACATACATTCCCAGACATTGAGTATAGCCTTAGTCACAACAGTAAACATTAGAAATAAAATGAATGTCCATCGCTAGAGGCATGGCTGAATAATTTATGATACATACCTGCCATCTAGTAGTACGAAATGTCAGCTCAGGTAAATTAGTTGGTTTGGAATAATGTTTACAAGGTAACAACTGAGTGAGGGAAATCATATGAAGAAAATTGTGCCTATATGATCACATGCAGTGTAACAGTAGAAGAATAATTACACGAGTTGCTGACATTATAGCACTCCACATATATGAGAAACCTTTTCTAAGTACCGTGGCATAAAACGCTGCAGTTAATCTTCATGATATCCCTGTCAACTGCACTTTACAAATAAGGAAACCGAGTCACTGAGAGGTTAGAAAGCTTCTCCAAGATCACACCACAAATGCCAGAACCAGGATGCAAATCTGGAAAGTTGACCTCCAAGTGCCTGTCCCTAATCCTGTGTGGGTGTGGTCTTTCATGTACGACTCCGGATGAAATATAAGGAATAATCTGTAATGGGCTGATGTGATTCTCTGGAGTATAACGCCAGTGAGGCCAGAGGGTTCAGAAATGCAAGGGCAAGAGCGAGGACAAGAGAAAACCAAAAGCATACGACACTAGTCCTGTGTCGCTGTATATCACATACGTGTAAGGGAAACATCGAAACTCAAAACATGACGGAACTTATTCTTGAGAATTTTTTTTGTTTTTTGAAACTGATGATGCAGTTAATGTAAATTAAATTCGAATTTTTCAGAAATTATCAGACTTCTATGACTTCACTTATCTTGTGTATTTGAATAATAAAACAAAAGTAAAAAAAATTGTGTCTGTTTTCTCTCATATGTGGAAGCTAGAGAGATATTGGGAAATGGAGGGGACTTCAGATAAATGAGGAGAGAGATCGGAAGGATAGTGGAAGGGGGTTGGGGAGTGAGGCGGGGAGGGGACAAAGGAACCTTGATGAAGGAAACAGTATAAAGAATGCTATGTACACATATGAAATAATCAACAACAATCTCAATAACATGTATGGAGGGGAAGGGAGCGGGGTGGACTCTGGGGGGAAACACACCAAGTGTGTGTGCATATGCATTTGTATCACTCTGAACCTCATCATGCTATATAAGTACAATGCACCAGTAAACATGTTTTTAAAAATTTGCGACAGTTTATACTTGCCGTTTATCTTCTTTTCGAAAGTCTGAGATTAAACCTACAAATGTTTCAAGAAATTATAATAAATATGAAACCATCAGCAATAAAGCAACAAATAGATGTTTTAAGAGGGTAAAAATAAGCTTCAGAATCAAACCAGTAGGAAAATTATAGGGTTCAGAGCCGGGTGGGGTCCAGAGGGAGTCACACAGGTGCTGTGTGCTTGTATGTTTCTATCACGCTAAACCTCACCATGATGTATGGTTGCAATGCACCAATAAAAACTATGTTAAGGAAAGAATTTAAACAGATTATTTTTACTCAACTCATCTTAAACCATTTACTACTTTAAGGTTTATTTTAAATCTCCAAAAGAGGCTAAAATCATGCCTCCCTTTCCAACCTTCTTTCACTAAACATCCCTTTTTTCTTAATCCCATGCCCATTAAGCATTGTCAAAAAATTACTACACCCAGCAGAATCAAGGAGCTGCTTACTTTATAATTTTTCTTAACCTTTAAGACTGCCAGAAATTCCTTCAGGAAGGCAGCAGTGGGTGAATCAGGAGAGAGGTAAAGAAGGTTTTGCTTTTGCTTGTTTGTCCTTTGGTCCACTGAGTTATGTTCTCTCTTTAGGATTTTACCAAGCACAACATATCAATACCAGAAAATTAAATATTAACTGAGCCAAGTGTTTCATTTATCATTTTGAAAATGAAGAGTTTGTTCACATAAGTCAGTTATTGACCAATAGTATCATAGTAACTGATGTTCATCTTTGAATTCAAATTACTTGCCAAGTAATCTGCCTAAAGTGGGTTTTATGTTAATGTCTATTTTTCTGTCTTTTCACTATGTTGAAAGTGTTAGTATCGAGTCTTAATATATCAAAGTAGTGAAAAATCCCCAGAAAACATATCAACTAAGACACCTACAGAATATTGCTCTGATCCACACAATCGTAACTGCTTAGGCAGCAATCGATGTTTAAAACTTGCATGAGATTGATTCAGTATCTATGTTTGAGGCATTCTGTGCGGGCCATGAGAATACAGAAACAGAAAATACCTTATATTCTTCTCTTCTCAAGGTGTTTATCATCTACTAAGAAAATCAGAGCTATAGTACCTGAAATATAAAAAGAAAAGATTTTTAAACTTGGACAGGAAGGCAACTTCCACTAAATAGTTGTCTTTCTTAGAAGTTTGTCAAATATTAAACTTAAAAGACCCTTCTTCCAATTGCACATCCTAAAGAGTAAGGTCATTTTTAAGATTGTCAGGATATTCCTGTTCTCAAACCTTGTTGGGTTTTCATGGTTGAGGGGAGTATATTCTCTTGCCCTTCCACCTTTCAGCAGATATATAGCAGACCTAGCCACAGGGCAACATCTTGGAAGCTGAGAGCAGCCCACACCAGAGACTAAGGTGGGCACCTCTATCTTAGAGTCCCAGCCTCCTGAAATGTAAGAAATAAATTTCTGGGTTTTGTTTTATTTTGTTTTGGCGGTACCGGAGATTGAACCCAGGGGCATTCTACCTCCGAGCTACACCTCCAGCCCTATTTTTTATTCTTTATTTTGAAACAAGGTCTCACTAGGTTGTGAAGGGCCTCACTAAGTAGCTGAGGCTGGCTGTGAACCCGGATCCTCTGGTCTCAGCCTTCCAAGGACTGGGATTACAAGCATGCACCACCACGCCTGGCTTAAATTTCTGTTTTTTATAAAATACCCTAAAGCATTTTGTTATAGCAACACAAACCGACTTAAATGGAAAAAAGTTATTAAATATAATTTAATAGTTTATTGTTAGAACCAGAGATAATGTTTCTGTTTCACCATTTGTAAGAATCAACAGGGTTCAGTGACAGAGATTTCCCGCCCTCACAGCATGAGGGCCTGTGGTGGTCCGGCCTCATTTGTCATGGAGTGTGACCTTGAATGTAGCCTCCCCTCTCAACAGCAAGGCCGTGCCTCCTTCACTCTCTCTCCTCCTTAGCACCAACTAGAGTCATCTGAGACCAAGTTTCTCTTATGAAAATGCTGGCGATGCCCAGAAGGGTAATAGAATCATGACCACAACAAATCTAAATTCCTGAATAACTAAGAGCACAACTCAGTCTAAATAGAAGATAAATAAATGTGGATTAATGAATTACCCTATACAGAAAGTATTACACTACTTGAGTTTAAGTCTCAGGTTTGCCACGACCTGGCTGGGTGATATCAGACAAGTTGTCTTTATCTAATTTCTTTTTTTTTTAACGTGCTTTTATTGGTGCATTGGAGTCTTACATCACAATGAATATCTATTTGATGTTAATATACATGCACACAGCTCTTAGTGTCCCCCCCGCCTCCCCCCACCCATATGAAGTACCAAGAATGATGTTGGTATATTTTCACATGTACATATTGTTTATGATAGTAATTCCACTGAGTTACTTCTTTCTTGACCTTCCCCTTCCCTTGTACCACTTCCCTTGCCCCACTGAGGGTTCTCCATTATCAACAGGAATCC